>OZ020604.1:107975284-108054484 GCA_963971545.1 Philophylla caesio
TGATTATGATAATGATAATGATAATGATAATGATAATGATAATGATAATGATAATGATAATGATAATGATAATGATACTGAATACTGATAATGATAATGATAATGATAATGATAATGATAATGATATGATAAAGATAATGATAATGATAATGATAATGATAATGATGATAATGATAATGATAATGATAATGATAAATAATGATAAGATAATGATAATGGTGATGATAATGATAATGATGATGATAATGATAATGATAATGATAATGATATGGATAATAACAATGATAATGATAATGATAATGATAATGACAATGATAATGATAATGATAATGGCAATGATATTGATAATGATAATGATAATTATAATGATTATGATAATGATAATGATAACGATAATGATAATGATAATGATAATGATTATGATAATGATAATGATAATGATATTGATAATGATAATGATAGTAACAATGATAATGCCAATGATAATGATAATTATAATGACAATGATAATGATAATGACAATGATAATGGTAATTATAATGACAATGATAATGATAATGATAGTGATAATGATAATGACTATAATTATGTTTATGATAATGATAAAGATAATGATAATGATAATGATAATGATAAAGATAATGATAATGATAATGATAATGATATTGATATTGATAATGATAATGATAATGATAATGATAATGATAATGATAATGATAATGATAATGATAGTGATAATGATAATGACTATAATTATGTTTATGATAATGATAAAGATAATGATAATGATAATGATTATGATAAAGATAATGATAATGATAATGATAATGATATTGATATTGATAATGATAATGATAATGATAATGATAATGATAATGATAATGATAATGATAATGATAATGATAATGATAATGATAATGATAATGATAATGATAATGATAATGATAGTGATAAGTGAAATGATAATGATAATGATAATGATAATGATAATGATAATGATAATGATAATGATAATGATAATGATTAATGATAATGATACTGATAATGATAATGATAATGATAATGATAATGGTAATTATAATGACAATGATAATGATAATGATAGTGATAATGATAATGACTATAATTATGTTTATGATAATGATAAAGATAATGATAATGATAATGATTATGATAAAGATAATGATAATGATAATGATAATGATATTGATATTGATAATGATAATGATTATGATAAAGATAATGATAATGATAATGATAATGATATTGATATTGATAATGATAATGATAATGATAATGATAATGATAATGATAATGATAATGATAATGATAATGATAATGATATGATAATGATAATGATAATGATAATGATAATGATAATGATAATGATAATGATATGATAATGATAATGATAATGATAATGATAATGATAATGATAATGATAATGATAATGATAATGATAATGATAATGATAGTGATAATGATAATGATAATGATAATGATAATGATAATGATAATGATAATGATAATGATAATGATAATGATATGGATAATAACAATGATAATGATAATGATAATGATATTGACAATGATAATGATAATGATAATGGCAATGATATTGATAATGATAATGATAATTATAATGATTATGATAATGATAATGATAACGATAATGATAATGATAATGATAATGATTATGATAATGATAATGATAATGATATTGATAATGATAATGATAATGATAGTAAACAATGATAATGCCAATGATAAATGATAATGATAATGATAATAATAATGATAATGATAACGATAATGATAATGATAATGATAATTTATAATGATAATGATAATGATAATGATAATGATAATGATAATGATAATGATAATGATAATGATACTTATACTGATACTGATAATGATAATGATAATGATAATGATTATGATAATGATAATGATAATGATAATGATAATGATAATGATAATGATAATGATAATGATAATGATAATGATAATGATAATGATAATGATAATGATAATGATAATGATAATGATAATGATAATGATAATGATAATGATAATGATAATGATAATGATAATGATAATGATAATGATAATGATAATGATAATGATAATGATAATGATAATGATAATGATAATGATAATGATAATGATAATGATAATGATAATAATAATGATAATGATAACGATAATGATAATGATAATGATAATGATAATAAATGATAATGATAATGATAATGATAATGATAATGATAATGATAATGATAATGATAATGATTATGATAATGATAATGATAATGACAATGATAATGGTAATGATAATGACAATGATAATGATATTGATAGTGATACTGATAATGACTATAATTATACTTATGATAATGTAATGATAATGATATGATAATGATAATGATAATTGATAATGATTAATAATAATGATAATGATAACGATAATGATAATGATAATGATAATGATAATAATAATGGAAATGATAATGATAATGATAATGATAATGATAATGATAATGATAATGATAATGATATGATAATGATAATGATTATGATTATGATAATGATAATGATAAATAATGATAATGATATGATAATGGTGATGATAATGATAATGATGATGATAATAATAATGATAATTATAATGGTAATTATTATGGTAACGATAATGATAATTATAATGATATGATAATGATAATGATAATTGATAATGATAATGATAATGATAATGATAATGATTAGTAATAATGATAATGATAATGATACTGATAATGATATTGATAATGATAATGATAATGATAATGATTAATGATAATGATAATGATAATGATAATGATAATGATAATGATAATGATAATGATAATGATAATGATAATGATAATGATAATGATAATGATAGATAACGATAATGGATAAATAATGATAATGATAATGATAATGGTGATGATAATGATAATGATGATGATAATGATAATGATAATGATAATGATAATGATATGGATAATAAACAATGATAATGATAATGATAATGATAATGACAATGATAATGATAATGATAATGGCAATGATATTGATAATGATAATGATAATTATAATGATTATGATAATGATAATGATAACGATAATGATAATGATAATGATAATGATTATGATAATGATAATGATAATGATATTGATAATGATAATGATAATGATAGTAACAATGATAATGCCAATGATAATGATAATTATAATGACAATGATAATGACAATGATAATGGTAATTATAATGACAATGATAATGATAATGATAATGATAATAATAATGACTATAATTATTTTTATGATAATGATAAAGATAATGATAATGATAATGATTATGATAAAGATAATGATAATGATAATGATAATGATATTGATATTGATAATGATAATGATAATGATAATGATAATGATAATGATAATGATAATGATAATGATAATGATAATGATAATGATAATGATAATGATAATGATAATGATAATGATAATGATAATGATAATGATAATGATAATGATAATTATAATGATAATGATAATGATAATGATAATGATAATGATAATGATAATGATAATGATAATGATAATGATAATGATAATGATAATGATAATGATAATGATAATGATAATGATAATGATAATGATAATGATAATGATAATGATAATGATAATGATAATGCTAATGATAGTGATAATGATAATGATAATGATACTGATAATGATAATGATAATGATAATGACAATGATAATGATAATTATAATGGTAGTTATTATGGTAACGATAATGATAATTATAATGATAATGATAATGATAATGATAATGATAATGATAATGATACTGATAATGATATTGATAATGATAATTATAATGACAATGATAATGATAATGCTAATTATAATGACAATGATAATGATAATGATTGTGATAATGATAATGATAATGATAATGATAATGGTAATGATAATGATAATGATAATGATAATGGTAATGATAATGATAATAATAATGATAATGATAATGATAATGATAATGATAATGATAATGATAATGATAATGATAATGATAATGATATTGATAATGATAATGATAATGATAATGATAATGATAATGATAATGATAATGATAATGATAATGATAATGATAATGATAATATATATAATGATAATGATAATGATAATGATAATGATAATGATAATGATAATGATAATGATAATGATAATGATAATGATACTGATACTGATACTGATAATGATAATGATAATGATAATGATAATGATTATGATAATGATAATGATAATGATAATGATAATGCTAATGATAGTGATAAAGATAATGATAATGATACTGATAATGATAATGATAATGATAATGACAATGATAATGATAATTATAATGGTAGTTATTATGGTAACGATAATGATAATTATAATGATAATGATAATGATAATGATAATGATAATGATAATGATAATGATAATGATAATGATACTGATAATGATACTGATAATGATAATTATAATGACAATGATAATGATAATGATAATGATAATGCTAATGATAATGATAATGATAATGATAATGATAATGATAATGATAATGATAATGATTATGATAATGCTAATGATAGTGATAATGATAATGATAATGATACTGATAATGATAATGATAATGATAATGACAATGATAATGATAATTATAATGGTAGTTATTATGGTAACGATAATGATAATTATAATGATAATGATAATGATAATGATAATGATAATGATAATGATAATGATAATTATAATGACAATGATAATGATAATGCTCATTATAATGACAATGATAATGATAATGATTGTGATAATGATAATGATAATGATAATGATAATGGTAATGATAATAATAATGATAATGATAATGATAATGATAATGATAATGATAATGATAATGATAATGATAATGATAATGATAATGATAATGATAATGATAATGATAATGATAATGATAATGATAATGATAATGATAATGATAATGATAATGATAATGATAATGATAATGATAATGATAATGATAATGATAATGATAATGATAATATGATAATGATAATAACACGCAAACGTCAAGCTGTTAAGTTGTGTTTTGTTGTGATATTTTTTTCTTTTTAAAATTGGTTTACTTATTTAATATAATTAAATTATTTAGTGATAAAAATATTTGGAGATTCATCTGTGCGCATTTAAAGCTAAGTATAACATCTGTTAAGCATATTTGCATTGATTTTATTGCAATTTAATTTAGTTTTTCAATTGCCGAGTCATTACTTGCTTTGCATTGTTATTGTTTCTTATTTACATTGTTATTGCTTCTTATTTCCTTTAGACTTTGTATTTGTATTGCGCGCATTTTCTTTTCTCTTCCTTGATTGTCATTCCTGAAACAGCTGTTTGCGTTTAGTTTTTTACGTGTCAAATACTGTGCATCTAAAACTGTTCGTTACATTAATAGCTCTCAAACCATTAAAAAACTTGCATTACCTTTCAAACTGCTTTCTCCTTTATTTTATTAATACAATACGAGTATTTGTTTTTTTTTTGATATTAGTTTTTACTTAGTTGTGTTAAATTATGTCTTGCATTTTTGACAACTGCAAAATTAAAAAAACCGATAATGAGCAACGCTCTGTTGCATGCTGGTTGTGCGATGGGATTGCTCATATAAAATGTGCCGGACTGTTTGGTAGAGTCCTGGACTTAATAGAAGAAGGAAAAGGTATTCGTTGGTCTTGTTTGAAATGCAGATCAACTGAGGTTGAACTTTTCCGATTTTTTAGAGAAACCAGAAATGGATTTTTCGAAATGGGCAAAGACTTTCGGGCACTTAATGAAAAATTTAAACTTTATGAAAACGTGTTTAAATCATTTAAGTGCCTAGATAATCAAACTTTGCAACCTGTAAGAGAGACCAAACGCAAACGTACCCACAGCCCGCCCAAGGAAAGTATTGTCGCTCCTCTTATAGTACCTCAAAAGAATGTAGTGCCCAAACCCCAACAAATTGAGCTAATTAATCTTCTGTCCCCTGTCCCACCGCCTCAGGGTACGTCTTCATCAACTTCGTCAAGGGCTATCTGCACTCGAGCTTCTTCCTCTAATAAAAGCAATGCAGATCAGGCTAACTTACAGGTATCTTCACCTGATGTGGGTTCATCTCCACCTCATTTGCTTCCACCTTCCCAATCTGCTTCTATTGTTTCAAAAACTGTAGCACCTTTAGATGAGACTAACTGCTCTGCAAAGAAGCTGGTTGTGGTTCCTTTGAGAAAGTCCATTTTTGTTTCAAGATTTGCTAGGGACACTTCTTCTGATGATATAGAGTTTTACATTTCATCGAAAATTAAGACTTGTAACTTAGCAATCCGAAAATTTAACTTTAAATATGAACGTAACGTATCATCTTTTAAAATTGATGTGGCACCTGAAGTTTTTGATTCTTTGCTTAACAATTCTTTTTGGCCTACCGGGGCATTTGTTCGCGAGTTTGAATATAAGCCACATAAAAATAAAAATAATATAAATAACTTAGCTTCAATTCCTAATCGTGACACTGAGCCAAAAAACTAATATTAAATTCTACTTTAAGTATTTTATACCAAAACGTTAGAGGTTTAAATACTAAATTAAACGATTTATACTTAAAAGGCTTAGACTGTAACTATAACATAATTTGCTTTACTGAAACCTGGCTTAAACCACATATTTTTAATTCAGAGATCCTTCCTAATCATTATCAAATTTATAGAAATGACCGTAAGGACAGAATCGGTGGGGGTGTTCTTTTTGCAGTTCATTCTTCTATACCATCCGAAGATGTTAATATCCCCCTCATCGAGTCAATCGAATTTAAAGCAATACGAGTTATGGTTGGAAATGGTTTCTTTTATTTAGCTGTTTGCTACATCCCTCCTAATTCTGACTTATCGGTATATTCTCAACATATTGCGTTACTTACATCCTTAAGTTCAATGATTACTGCACATGACTCGATCATTGTACTTGGTGACTTCAATATGCCAGGCATATCATGGACTTTCATGGACGACTTTATCGTTCCAATTTCATCAAGGGATAGATACAATGTGTTTTTAGAAGATATGGCTGAGCTCTGTCTAAATCAGATTAATTTAACTCCAAACCATTTTGGAAACATTCTAGACCTTGTTTTTGTTGATGATATATCTAAATCATCTATGAAGAGGTGCGAACCCTTGGTTATTCCAGAGGACTCTTATCACCCTGCGATTGAGTTAAATTACGAGGTTATAGGGGATTTTGGAAATAATGTCGATAAATCAAGTAGCTCAAACGCTCGTTTTATTTTCGCGAAAGCCAATTTCAAGAAATTAGATCGAGAATTGTCAAAATTATCTTGGCCGACGTATAAAGATGATGTTGAACGTTGTGTCCAGCATTTTAATAATATTATATATAGTTTATTTCAAAAGTTTGTACCTAAACGGGTTTACGTACAAAAGGAGCAATCACAACCTTGGTTTACAAAAGAACTAAGAAATTTAAAAAATAAAAAGTCGCGATCTTTTAAACTGTACAAAATAACTGGTTTGCACACTAACTATGTTAAATACTCAGTTCTCCGACACGCTTACTTTGAATTAAATAAAAAATGCTACAGATCTTATTTGTGCAAAGTTAAAAGGAATTTAATAACAAACCCTGCATCATTTTACGATTTCGTTAACTCAAAACGCAGAGTGACTGGTTTTCCGTCTGCCATGAAATATCAAAATACCGTGTCTTGTGACTCCCAATCAATTTCCAACATGTTTGCCAAATTCTTCAGGTCAAATTACTCCATTACTTTGCCTCTGAGCAAACCTTATCCATATAAACTTTGTCCCTTAACCTCTGCTTTTATTCCGCAAATATCTTCTGAGGAAGTATTTTATTGTTTGAGTAACTTAAAAGAATCTTTTAAGGCTGGCCCCGATTTGATCCCGACGTGGTTCCTCAAAAACTGTGCTAAACATATTTATGAGCCCTTAACTAATTTATTTAATCTTTCTCTTAGGCTTGGGGTTTTCCCTTCAGCTTGGAAAGAATCATTCATTTTACCCCTTCATAAGACCGGGAGTAGGTCCTCTATAGAAAATTATCGCGGTATAGCTAAGATTTCTGCTATTCCTAAACTATTTGAGGCAATCGTTGTTGACCATTTAACGCATTCATTATCCTCTACAATTTCTAGCACTCAACACGGGTTCTCTAAGGGTAAATCTACCGTTACAAACTTGCTCGAGTTCACAACTCATGTTTCAAATGGATTCAGAGAATTTATGCACACTGATGTTATATACACCGATTTTAGTAAAGCATTCGACAGAGTAAGTCACGCTTTACTGATTCATAAACTCGATCTCCTTGGTTTTCAACCTAATCTCCTTCATTGGATATCTTCTTACCTCATGGACAGAACACAACGAGTTCTTTTTAAAAATAGTTCCTCAAACATTATTCATGTATCTTCAGGGGTCCCGCAAGGAAGTCACCTTGGTCCGATTCTGTTTTTACTTTTTATAAATGACATACCTTCTGTAATTAACTATTCAAAAATTTTATTGTATGCTGATGATGTAAAACTTTTTAGATCGTATCATTCTGTTGAGGAAAGGTCCTTACTACAGGCGGATTTAAATAGCATGACTAACTGGTGTGAAGTAAATAACATGCCGCTAAACCTTAAAAAATGTAAGGTAATGTGCTTTTCTCGAAGGGCACTTCAACCGGCTTCTTATGACATATGTAACCATAACCTCGAACAAGTGTTTAACTTTGTTGATCTTGGAATTACAATGGATCCGAAACTTAATTTTAATCTTCACATTAACGTTACAGTTAACAAAGCCAAGGGTGTTTTTGCATTTGTAAAACGATGGTCAAAAGAATTCAATGACCCATACATTACGAAGGCTCTATTCACAACGTTAGTGAGGCCAATACTGGAATATGGATCTGTTGTTTGGCACCCGCGCTATCAAGTTCATTCCGACCGAATAGAGTCAATTCAAAAACAATTTCTGCTTTTTGCTTTAAGAAATTTTCGTTGGGATTCTCCTACACTTGCTAGTCGTAGAGAAATGCTAGGCGTAGTATTTTTAGTGAAGTTACTGACAGGCTTGATCTATAGCCCATCTCTTCTTGGTGAAATAAAACTAAACGTTCCCTCCCGAATTTCAAGACATTTCCGGCCTCTTTTTCTGAAGCCATGTAAAAGTAATTTTGAGTTAAATGAGCCACTCCGTAGTTTGTGCCAGGATTTTAACACTCATTCCGGTTCTTTTGATACTTCAGACTCACTTTTTTACGTAAAGAAAACTATACTCAATGCTCTCAATAATTGATACAAACATACTTATATATTACTACTCGATCAGCTGATGAGCATTTGTTCTGTAGCTGAACAGTTTTAGATCTCGACACTTAACAAACTTCTGCCTTTCATGACTCGGCGCAGCATATGTATATGAAAAAAAAATTTTTTTTTTTATATATCCGTGCGTCATACGGATGCGCCCCTCGCGTCGGTCGGGCGGGTATGGAGGGAAAAAAACCGTTGGGATTATTATTATTATTATAATGATAATGATAATGATAATGATAATGATAATGATAATGATAATGATAATGATAATGATAATGATAATGATAATGATAATGCTAATGATAGTGATAATGATAATGATAATGATACTGATAATGATAATGATAATGATAATGACAATGATAATGATAATTATAATGGTAGTTATTATGGTAACGATAATGATAATTATAATGATAATGATAATGATAATGATAATGATAATGATAATGATACTGATAATGATATTGATAATGATAATTATAATGACAATGATAATGATAATGCTAATTATAATGACAATGATAATGATAATGATTGTGATAATGATAATGATAATGATAATGATAATGGTAATGATAATGATAATGATAATGATAATGGTAATGATAATGATAATAATAATGATAATGATAATGATAATGATAATGATAATGATAATGATAATGATAATGATAATGATAATGATATTGATAATGATAATGATAATGATAATGATAATGATAATGATAATGATAATGATAATGATAATGATAATGATAATGATAATTATAATGATAATGATAATGATAATGATAATGATAATGATAATGATAATGATAATGATAATGATAATGATAATGATACTGATACTGATACTGATAATGATAATGATAATGATAATGATAATGATTATGATAATGATAATGATAATGATAATGATAATGCTAATGATAGTGATAAAGATAATGATAATGATACTGATAATGATAATGATAATGATAATGACAATGATAATGATAATTATAATGGTAGTTATTATGGTAACGATAATGATAATTATAATGATAATGATAATGATAATGATAATGATAATGATAATGATAATGATAATGATAATGATACTGATAATGATACTGATAATGATAATTATAATGACAATGATAATGATAATGATAATGATAATGCTAATGATAATGATAATGATAATGATAATGATAATGATAATGATAATGATAATGATTATGATAATGCTAATGATAGTGATAATGATAATGATAATGATACTGATAATGATAATGATAATGATAATGACAATGATAATGATAATTATAATGGTAGTTATTATGGTAACGATAATGATAATTATAATGATAATGATAATGATAATGATAATGATAATGATAATGATAATGATAATTATAATGACAATGATAATGATAATGCTCATTATAATGACAATGATAATGATAATGATTGTGATAATGATAATGATAATGATAATGATAATGGTAATGATAATAATAATGATAATGATAATGATAATGATAATGATAATGATAATGATAATGATAATGATAATGATAATGATAATGATAATGATAATGATAATGATAATGATAATGATAATGATAATGATAATGATAATGATAATGATAATGATAATGATAATGATAATGATAATGATAATGATAATGATAATGATAATATGATAATGATAATAACACGCAAACGTCAAGCTGTTAAGTTGTGTTTTGTTGTGATATTTTTTTCTTTTTAAAATTGGTTTACTTATTTAATATAATTAAATTATTTAGTGATAAAATATTTGGAGATTCATCTGTGCGCATTTAAAGCTAAGTATAACATCTGTTAAGCATATTTGCATTGATTTTATTGCAATTTAATTTAGTTTTTCAATTGCCGAGTCATTACTTGCTTTGCATTGTTATTGTTTCTTATTTACATTGTTATTGCTTCTTATTTCCTTTAGACTTTGTATTTGTATTGCGCGCATTTTCTTTTCTCTTCCTTGATTGTCATTCCTGAAACAGCTGTTTGCGTTTAGTTTTTTACGTGTCAAATACTGTGCATCTAAAACTGTTCGTTACATTAATAGCTCTCAAACCATTAAAAAACTTGCATTACCTTTCAAACTGCTTTCTCCTTTATTTTATTAATACAATACGAGTATTTGTTTTTTTTTTGATATTAGTTTTTACTTAGTTGTGTTAAATTATGTCTTGCATTTTTGACAACTGCAAAATTAAAAAAACCGATAATGAGCAACGCTCTGTTGCATGCTGGTTGTGCGATGGGATTGCTCATATAAAATGTGCCGGACTGTTTGGTAGAGTCCTGGACTTAATAGAAGAAGGAAAAGGTATTCGTTGGTCTTGTTTGAAATGCAGATCAACTGAGGTTGAACTTTTCCGATTTTTTAGAGAAACCAGAAATGGATTTTTCGAAATGGGCAAAGACTTTCGGGCACTTAATGAAAAATTTAAACTTTATGAAAACGTGTTTAAATCATTTAAGTGCCTAGATAATCAAACTTTGCAACCTGTAAGAGAGACCAAACGCAAACGTACCCACAGCCCGCCCAAGGAAAGTATTGTCGCTCCTCTTATAGTACCTCAAAAGAATGTAGTGCCCAAACCCCAACAAATTGAGCTAATTAATCTTCTGTCCCCTGTCCCACCGCCTCAGGGTACGTCTTCATCAACTTCGTCAAGGGCTATCTGCACTCGAGCTTCTTCCTCTAATAAAAGCAATGCAGATCAGGCTAACTTACAGGTATCTTCACCTGATGTGGGTTCATCTCCACCTCATTTGCTTCCACCTTCCCAATCTGCTTCTATTGTTTCAAAAACTGTAGCACCTTTAGATGAGACTAACTGCTCTGCAAAGAAGCTGGTTGTGGTTCCTTTGAGAAAGTCCATTTTTGTTTCAAGATTTGCTAGGGACACTTCTTCTGATGATATAGAGTTTTACATTTCATCGAAAATTAAGACTTGTAACTTAGCAATCCGAAAATTTAACTTTAAATATGAACGTAACGTATCATCTTTTAAAATTGATGTGGCACCTGAAGTTTTTGATTCTTTGCTTAACAATTCTTTTTGGCCTACCGGGGCATTTGTTCGCGAGTTTGAATATAAGCCACATAAAAATAAAAATAATATAAATAACTTAGCTTCAATTCCTAATCGTGACACTGAGCCAAAAAACTAATATTAAATTCTACTTTAAGTATTTTATACCAAAACGTTAGAGGTTTAAATACTAAATTAAACGATTTATACTTAAAAGGCTTAGACTGTAACTATAACATAATTTGCTTTACTGAAACCTGGCTTAAACCACATATTTTTAATTCAGAGATCCTTCCTAATCATTATCAAATTTATAGAAATGACCGTAAGGACAGAATCGGTGGGGGTGTTCTTTTTGCAGTTCATTCTTCTATACCATCCGAAGATGTTAATATCCCCCTCATCGAGTCAATCGAATTTAAAGCAATACGAGTTATGGTTGGAAATGGTTTCTTTTATTTAGCTGTTTGCTACATCCCTCCTAATTCTGACTTATCGGTATATTCTCAACATATTGCGTTACTTACATCCTTAAGTTCAATGATTACTGCACATGACTCGATCATTGTACTTGGTGACTTCAATATGCCAGGCATATCATGGACTTTCATGGACGACTTTATCGTTCCAATTTCATCAAGGGATAGATACAATGTGTTTTTAGAAGATATGGCTGAGCTCTGTCTAAATCAGATTAATTTAACTCCAAACCATTTTGGAAACATTCTAGACCTTGTTTTTGTTGATGATATATCTAAATCATCTATGAAGAGGTGCGAACCCTTGGTTATTCCAGAGGACTCTTATCACCCTGCGATTGAGTTAAATTACGAGGTTATAGGGGATTTTGGAAATAATGTCGATAAATCAAGTAGCTCAAACGCTCGTTTTATTTTCGCGAAAGCCAATTTCAAGAAATTAGATCGAGAATTGTCAAAATTATCTTGGCCGACGTATAAAGATGATGTTGAACGTTGTGTCCAGCATTTTAATAATATTATATATAGTTTATTTCAAAAGTTTGTACCTAAACGGGTTTACGTACAAAAGGAGCAATCACAACCTTGGTTTACAAAAGAACTAAGAAATTTAAAAAATAAAAAGTCGCGATCTTTTAAACTGTACAAAATAACTGGTTTGCACACTAACTATGTTAAATACTCAGTTCTCCGACACGCTTACTTTGAATTAAATAAAAAATGCTACAGATCTTATTTGTGCAAAGTTAAAAGGAATTTAATAACAAACCCTGCATCATTTTACGATTTCGTTAACTCAAAACGCAGAGTGACTGGTTTTCCGTCTGCCATGAAATATCAAAATACCGTGTCTTGTGACTCCCAATCAATTTCCAACATGTTTGCCAAATTCTTCAGGTCAAATTACTCCATTACTTTGCCTCTGAGCAAACCTTATCCATATAAACTTTGTCCCTTAACCTCTGCTTTTATTCCGCAAATATCTTCTGAGGAAGTATTTTATTGTTTGAGTAACTTAAAAGAATCTTTTAAGGCTGGCCCCGATTTGATCCCGACGTGGTTCCTCAAAAACTGTGCTAAACATATTTATGAGCCCTTAACTAATTTATTTAATCTTTCTCTTAGGCTTGGGGTTTTCCCTTCAGCTTGGAAAGAATCATTCATTTTACCCCTTCATAAGACCGGGAGTAGGTCCTCTATAGAAAATTATCGCGGTATAGCTAAGATTTCTGCTATTCCTAAACTATTTGAGGCAATCGTTGTTGACCATTTAACGCATTCATTATCCTCTACAATTTCTAGCACTCAACACGGGTTCTCTAAGGGTAAATCTACCGTTACAAACTTGCTCGAGTTCACAACTCATGTTTCAAATGGATTCAGAGAATTTATGCACACTGATGTTATATACACCGATTTTAGTAAAGCATTCGACAGAGTAAGTCACGCTTTACTGATTCATAAACTCGATCTCCTTGGTTTTCAACCTAATCTCCTTCATTGGATATCTTCTTACCTCATGGACAGAACACAACGAGTTCTTTTTAAAAATAGTTCCTCAAACATTATTCATGTATCTTCAGGGGTCCCGCAAGGAAGTCACCTTGGTCCGATTCTGTTTTTACTTTTTATAAATGACATACCTTCTGTAATTAACTATTCAAAAATTTTATTGTATGCTGATGATGTAAAACTTTTTAGATCGTATCATTCTGTTGAGGAAAGGTCCTTACTACAGGCGGATTTAAATAGCATGACTAACTGGTGTGAAGTAAATAACATGCCGCTAAACCTTAAAAAATGTAAGGTAATGTGCTTTTCTCGAAGGGCACTTCAACCGGCTTCTTATGACATATGTAACCATAACCTCGAACAAGTGTTTAACTTTGTTGATCTTGGAATTACAATGGATCCGAAACTTAATTTTAATCTTCACATTAACGTTACAGTTAACAAAGCCAAGGGTGTTTTTGCATTTGTAAAACGATGGTCAAAAGAATTCAATGACCCATACATTACGAAGGCTCTATTCACAACGTTAGTGAGGCCAATACTGGAATATGGATCTGTTGTTTGGCACCCGCGCTATCAAGTTCATTCCGACCGAATAGAGTCAATTCAAAAACAATTTCTGCTTTTTGCTTTAAGAAATTTTCGTTGGGATTCTCCTACACTTGCTAGTCGTAGAGAAATGCTAGGCGTAGTATTTTTAGTGAAGTTACTGACAGGCTTGATCTATAGCCCATCTCTTCTTGGTGAAATAAAACTAAACGTTCCCTCCCGAATTTCAAGACATTTCCGGCCTCTTTTTCTGAAGCCATGTAAAAGTAATTTTGAGTTAAATGAGCCACTCCGTAGTTTGTGCCAGGATTTTAACACTCATTCCGGTTCTTTTGATACTTCAGACTCACTTTTTTACGTAAAGAAAACTATACTCAATGCTCTCAATAATTGATACAAACATACTTATATATTACTACTCGATCAGCTGATGAGCATTTGTTCTGTAGCTGAACAGTTTTAGATCTCGACACTTAACAAACTTCTGCCTTTCATGACTCGGCGCAGCATATGTATATGAAAAAAAAATTTTTTTTTTTATATATCCGTGCGTCATACGGATGCGCCCCTCGCGTCGGTCGGGCGGGTATGGAGGGAAAAAAACCGTTGGGATTATTATTATTATTATAATGATAATGATAATGATAATGATAATGATAATGATAATGATAATGATATTGATATTGATAATGATAATGATAATGATAATGATAATGATAATGATAATGATAATGATAATGATAATGATAATGATAATGATAATGATAATGATAATGATAATGATAATGATAATGATAATGATAATGATAATGATAATGATAATGATAATGATAATGATAATGATAATGATAATGATAATGATAATGATAATGATAATGATAATGATAATGATAATGATAATGATAATGAAAATGATAATGATTATGATTATGATAATGATTATGATAATGATAATTATAATGATAATGATAATGATAATGATAATGATAATGATACTGATACTGATACTGATAATGATAATGATAATGATAATGATTATGATAATGATAATGATAATGATAATGATAATGATAATGATAATGATAATGATAATGATAATGATAATGATAATGATAATGATAATGATAATGATAATGATAATGATAATGATAATGATAATGATAATTATAATGATAATGATAATGATAATGATAATGATTATGATAATGATAATGATAATGATAATGATAATGATAATGATAATGATAAAGATAATGATAATGATAGATAATGATAATGATAATGATAATGATTATGATAATGATAATGATAATGAAAATGATAATGATAATGATAGTCATAACGATAATGACAATAATAATGATAATGATAATGATAATGATAATGACAATGATAATGATAATGATAATGATAATGGCAATGATAATGATAATGATAATGATAATTATAATGATTATGATAATGATAATGATAATGATAATGATAATGATAATGATAATGATAATCATAATGATAATGATAATGATAATGATAATGATAATGATAATGATAATGATAATGATAATGATAATGATAATGATAATGATAATGATAATGATAATGATAATGATAATGATAATGATAATGATAATGATAATGATTATGATAATGATAATGATAATGATAATGATAATGATAATGATAATGATAATGATTATGATAATGATAATGATAATGATATAGATAATGATAATGAAAATGATAATACCAATGATAATGACAATGATAATGATAATTATAATGACAATGATAATGATAATGATAATAACAGTGATAATGACAATGATAATGATAACTATAAAGACAGTGATAATGATAGTGATAATGATAATGATAATGATAATGAAAATGATAATGATAATGATAATAATAATGATAATGATAATGATAATGTTAATGATAATGATAATGATAATGATAATGATATTGATAATGATAATGATAATTATAATGAATATGATAATGATAATGATAATGATAATGATAATGATAATGATAATGATAATGATAATGATAATGATAATGATAATGATAATGATAATGATAATGATAATGATAATGATAATGATAATGATAATGATAATGATAATGAGAATGATAATGATAATGATAATGATAATGATAATGATATTGATAATAAGAATGATAATGATAATGATAATGATAATGATAATGACAATGACAATGATAATGATAATGATAATGGCAATGATAATGATAATGATAATGACAATGATAATGATAGTTATAATGATTATGATTATGACAATGATAATGATAATGATAATGATAATGATAATGATAATGATAATGATAATGATAATGATAATGATAATGATTATGATTATGATAATGAGAATGATAATGATATTGATAATGATAATGATAACGATAATGATAATGATAATGACAATGATAATGACAATGATAATGACAATGTTAATGATAATTATAATGACAATGATAATGATAATGATAATTACAATTATAATGACAATGATAATGATAATAATAATAATAACGTTTATGATAGGGATATTGTTAATGTTAATGATAATGAAAATAATAATGATAATTGTAATGAAAATGCTAATGATAATGATAATGATAATGATAATGTTAATGATAATGATAATGATAATGATATTGATAATGATAATGATAATGATAATGATAATGATAATGATAATGATAATGATAATGATAATGATAATGATAATGATAATGATAATGATAATGATAATGATAATGATAATGATAATAATAATGATAATGATAATGATAATGACTCTGACAAAGAGTATGGCATTTGCCTGGCGGACGAGCTGGAAAGAAAAGGGATGGAAATAATTGTCAACAATTATGCCCAGAATGCCTGTATACCTCTAGCATCCTTCTAGCACAGATTTAAATCCGAACTCATGGAGAAGGACATCAGACCCCATTACCAGACAAATCTGGCCAGAAGTTGTAGTGAAGATCTCTAATGCTCGAAATAGTCTTGACCGCTCCTCTTCTAGACTAGTGGTAGGGGTGTTAACCAAAGACTGCCTCATGGGCACTCGTACAAAGGGATTAGGTTACCCAACCAATGATTTTAGTCGCAGCTGCCGAAATGAGGATAAGGTGGAGAGTATTGAACATCATTTCTGCAACTGCCGCGGCCTAGCCAAGACGCGCAACCAATTTTTTAAAAATTACTTCATGATTGCTTGGTCTACTTGAACTCCGCAAGCATTCCTAACTTTCTGCACTACACTAAACGAACCATCCTGTCAATTTCTAATATCTAGGCGGATCGATATCAGAGAGCGCAAGTGATCTCTTATAGGATTTGCAAGGCGCAGCAATGGATATAAAGAGATGAGTTGGACCATACGGGGACAACAACTTCACAACAAGAGGCGTGTGAATGTTGTTTTTTTTGCATTATCCTTTTTTACTTCGCGTTCTGAACGCATCACGGCCCCCGGATAGAATAGTCAAAGGGCCCGGCCCTGCCAGCAGAAAAGCTTGAACTCAACCTTCCCTAGCAAAATGTAAAATCTACTGTAGCAAGATCTGAATGTAGCAAGCGATTTGAGTAACTCCAAATATCCTCACTTATACATAGTTTGTGTAATGTATGTACATAGAACAATTTTCAACATTTCCACATCAAAAAAACATTAGATAAAAGCATTTGCATTTTATGTGGTTCGAATTTGGTATAAGTAAGTGTGAAATTATTTGAAGGTGGAGGCGAGGGATGTTATCAAACTTTTGTTAGCGCCATACCATTAAACTTCAGTTATTGGAAAGTATTTTTGTCAGTTGACTTTGACGCCAAGTGTCGCTACTTATCTGATGCTATACTTAATGGCTCGATGTGTTGTCATGTTTCTTTATAACAAAGCAAATAAAGTTTCACCTTACTGATATCGCAAACGTTGTTTGCGTTTTTGCAATATAGTGAACAGTTTTCCCGAAAGCTGCAGTTTATTTAGATTGTTCCTGACTTTGCCCTTAGGTTCAGCTAGTGCTGAACTGCGCTCCAAATTCGATAACCTGAGAGCGGACAGCAACAATTTCACTGCGTAGTTGTGTTTACATACTACTTTTATTTTGCCATTTCAGGAGCAAACTCATCGATTTTTTGCGTCACTCTCTCCTTAGTACTATTCATAACAGCATTCAACTCTTCAGCAATATAAACTTATTGCTCTTCGATCTTAGATTCGAATCTCTGTACAATGTACAATGAGTGAGTTAGTGGCATCTTCGGAGGAGATGTAGGTTTACGCAATACATTTTTTTGTTTTGTGTTTATATATACATAGATTATTTGAAATGTGGCAAATCTCTTTAAAAATATTTGTTTAAATGATGATAACGAAATTTAAGACCATATTCCTATAAACAAATTTTAAAAGGGGGTCAATCAACAATGTCTTATTACAGGTTACAAACTATTTATAAACAAATCCGTTTAGAATTCCAGCTTGCAAAGGAAGCAATTATGATTCACACCATTTCCGACTGTCACTCAATGCGAGCTTTGACACTATTGTGTTGGTATTCTACGCATATTAATTTCATTTACCAAATGCAACAAATTAACCTTTAAAGCCAATCGTTCCCAATTATTTTGCAACAATTGCATCTGGGCCCCCTTTCCGTAAGACACTAGGGACTAATCGGTTTGCATTCTGGCCCATAGTCCCGGACTAGAAAAGAGACAAACCAATCAAAAAATTAATTTTATTGAGCTCTTTGACTTCCCAAATGTACCAAAATTAAAAAAAAGTTCTTATGATCCCAAAAACATTAATATTGATCCGACTGAAAAAAATAAACAAATTTCACAATTTTTCTCTTTTGCTGCACATATAGCCCTTTGTGAAGTGAGTAGCGAAATCAATGCAGTGAGCAAGCTTCGTGACGGTAATATTTTGATGGTAGTAAAAAATTAAAAAATAGCCGAACACTTGATCAGCGTTGCCGCGCGTATATTTCAATCGAAGTGAAACGGCAGAAAAATCGTAGTATTTCGAAACTGATCGAAGTAGAATATACCTAAATTGCTTTAAATATGACCTAATGTAAAATAACAGCAAAAGTCCTTTTTTAGACAATTTACAACTTTTTGAAAAATTACCATTGCATGTGACAGGTACGCAGTGATATGTACAAAGTTATAATAATACCCTTGTGTACAAGTACGCTCGGGAATAAAATAAATTGCAAATTTATAAGCATTTCGTTTTTAACTTTTTATTAGCTGCAGTTGAGAGAAAACCCTTTCAGTAGTGGCACTACTATGAGGTAAACTTAAAATCGGACCAATAAAAGTTCGAATGTTTGGGCACATCAGTACGCCCAATGAATTTTTTAATTTAAACACATGAAACAAAACTTTTCAAAATTTATTTATTTTTCAATTTCAATTGAAAAGTTATTCAAAATTAAAAGGAGCCCATCACTTTCGAGGTCGTCGATAAAATATTCCTCAATAATTTTGGGAAAAACGTTTGATTAATGATACTTAACTATTCCCTAAAGAAGTTTAATCTAGGATCGTTACCGCTGTTAAAATACTTACCTTAAAATTCACTCTCTTGTTAATATGCCTACATAGTGTTATATATAAAATAACATATAAAATGTTCTGAAGTTTTGAGCGTGTTTACTTAAAGTATAAATAAAGCATTTTTTTGATAAATACAAAGTGATATGGTCAAAGAGGAAGTGCATAAGTGATGGTCGTAGTGAAAACGGCAACACTGCACTTGAATGCTGTATATCATGTCCTAAGTATTTGTAGCTTACAGCCAAATGTCATAATAATTTGAGTTTCACCAAAGATACAGAGTGAGCTAGGTTCACAAGGCGTAATATCTGCCTGTTAAGTTTCAAAGGAAAAATTACAGAATCAATCTACTAAAAACGGTTATGTTGCTAACGCGCTGCAAAAATTGTCAGTTGCTTGGTCATACCATCAAGACTGTAATGGCAAAACAGCTTGCTTGTAATTGCAATTTGATGACGTTCACATATTGCGGCGGCGATTGCAACGAAATAATAAGGCACACGAATATATTAATAACTCTTTATTAAGGGAAAACTTAATAGAGAGTTTTAATATCTGTAAGAACATTAAAATTATACAAATTCAATAAATTAACATAACTAAATCTTACTTATTCGTGCTTCCTTCTCGGCAATTCATAAAAAGTGAAGCCGGAAGAAGCCATTACATATGTATATAAAATTCGGTATACTTGAACAGAGCTGTATTTCAATGTAGTTAAATTAAAGAAAACTTATTAAGAGTATAAGACTAAGCACATATGTCGGCAATATTCCGCCCCCCGTGAACCGAAGGAGCCCCAGCGATTTGAGGATCACCAGAAACATCCAGAGCAGCTAACTTGGATGCGGGTCTCTTTATACTGCAACTTGATGTCTTGATGAGCGCTGATCTGACTTGTCCATCTGAACCATAGAATGTGTCTTACACAGTTCCACGCCACCATTCGCGCAAACTTCCATTGGAATCGCAAACAATAACGACATCTCCATCTTGAATTGGATTAACCCTCTTGTGCCACTTATTACGACGAGTAAGAGTTGGTAAATACTCGATTATCCACCTGCGCCAGTACGTTTTTTTTAATTGCTGTAGAATGCGCCATTGGTTTCTTACACATATTGCGTCTGAGCTCTCCGGAGTTTGTATATAATTTGGACATCCCAAAAGAAAGTGGTTGGTTGTCAGCGGCTCAGCGTCGCTGCTGTCGATTGACAAATGCGTGAGCGGACGAGAGTAGATTAAATTTTCAGCTTCGATGAGCAAGCTTTGCAAGGTTTCGATTTGTGGAGCCACTTCCTTCAACGTAAATGCTAACACACGCTTCACGCTTCTAACCATGGGTCCCCATATACCGCCTCCTGATGGATCCGCTGGTGTGTTAAACACCCACGGCGAACACATTCACGGTCCATGTTATCACAAACTTGCAGCCATTCCACCTTGCTTGCTCCAATAAAATTTGTACCCCGCTCGCTCCTTATACGAACAGGAATATGTCTACGGTGGATCAAAATTACGTAAACATAAAATTACAGCATCGGTTTATAAGTCTCTAGCCACCTCTTAATGTATTGCTCTAATAGTCAGACAGTTGAACAAAGCCGAAATATTCAAGACCGGTGAACGAGAACGCTCTAACGTAAGGTAAAAGTCGGTCGACTGGTATTTGACCTATAAGAGCAGGCATCGGCATAGCTGAAGCATTTTTGCAGAACTGACATTCTCGTTTAACTAATTTTAGAAGACTTCGTACGTTTGGGATCCAATATTTACATAGCTCTAATCGCAAAAATAATGGCTTCCTAGTTATGGTAATAAAACGATTCATGAAAATGGCGAACTATAAGACGTGACATTCCATGATTCTTTGGCAAAATTACTGGACTTCTCGTGCAATCGGGTAGACCGTCTAGAACGGGTGTTAATGTAAACAGCGGACTCCGTTTTGAAAGCTGAATTCCATTCCGCTAAACCAAAACTTCATCTACGAAAACGACTTTCTGAACAAGTCGAACTAACAGTTTTTCTGTTGCTTTGATTTCTGTGGATGTTACTTTTAACGATTTTCCCTGAATTTCAGTGTTTCTCTTTACCAAAGCGAGAAATCTTAAAACGGCGTATCGAACCCAAGCCATTATTTTAAGAAATTTGTAAAAGTTGGAAAACTGGGTGAAAGGTATAACATCTTCGTGCAATTATAACGTGTATAGGCGTTTTGTTTTCTTTTCGTTGTCATTTTCAATTTTCGGGAAATGAGGCAATAATGGTCTCCTCAACCGTAGTAAAACTCTGCACATATTTAGTCGTCAACATAGTGCCGATTGAAGATAGAATCGGTTCTTCAACTCAAAATTGGTACCATCCATTTTTCAAAAAATTTTTCCGAAATTGCCTTATGCGGTATGACCATATGGTTACGCTGGGCACGATACGAGTTAATTTTTTTTGAATATTTTACTTGTATTACAGCACAACTATGCAAATGTGAGCTCAATAGAGAATACTGTTAATATCATTTTCAAATGTTATTTCATATAGAAACAGCACAACTGTTTATTAATATTAATTATGTGGAATTTAACAAAATATTTTACATGGAAGTATAAAATAAATAACAATACTTTTTTATTAATGATAGAGAATACTGTTAATATCATTTTCAAATGTTATTTCATATAGAAACAGCACAACTGTTTATTAATATTAATTATGTGGAATTTAACAAAATATTTTACATGGAAGTATAAAATAAATAACAATACTTTTTTATTAATGATTTTTTGATAATGATAATGATAATGATAAATAATGATAATGATATGATAATGGTGATGATAATGATAATGATAATGATAATTATAATGACAATGATAATGATAATGATAATTACAATTATAATGACAATGATAATGATAATTTTAATGACAATGATAATAATAATGGTAATGATAATGATAATAATAATGATAATGATAATGATAATGATAATGATAATGATAATGATAATTATAATGATAATGATAATGATAATGATAATGATAATGATAATGATTATGATAATGATTATGATAATGATAATGATAATGATAATCATAATGATAATGATAATGATAATGATAATGATAATGATAATGATAACGTTTATGATAGGGATATTGTTAATGTTAATGATAATGAAAATAATAATGATAATTGTAATGAAAATGCTAATGATAATTATAATGATAATGATAATGTTAATGATAATGATAATGATAATGATATTGATAATGATAATGATAATGATAATGATAATGATAATGATAATGATAATGATAATGATAATGATAATGATAATGATAACGATAATGATAATGATAATGACAATGATAATGACAATGTTAATGATAATTATAATGACAATGATAATGATAATGATAATTACAATTATAATGACAATGATAATGATAATAATAATAATAACGTTTATGATAGGGATATTGTTAATGTTAATGATAATGAAAATAATAATGATAATTGTAATGAAAATGCTAATGATAATGATAATGATAATGATAATGTTAATGATAATGATAATGATAATGATATTGATAATGATAATGATAATGATAATGATAATGATAATGATAATGATAATGATAATGATAATGATAATGATAATGATAATAATAATGATAATGATAATGATAATGACTCTGGCAAAGAGTATGGCATTTGCCTGGCGGACGAGCTGGAAAGAAAAGGGATGGAAATAATTGTCAACAATTATGCCCAGAATGCCTGTATACCTCTAGCATCCTTCTAGCACAGATTTAAATCCGAACTCATGGAGAAGGACATCAGACCCCATTACCAGACAAATCTGGCCAGAAGTTGTAGTGAAGATCTCTAATGCTCGAAATAGTCTTGACCGCTCCTCTTCTAGACTAGTGGTAGGGGTGTTAACCAAAGACTGCCTCATGGGCACTCGTACAAAGGGATTAGGTTACCCAACCAATGATTTTAGTCGGAGCTGCCGAAATGAGGATAAGGTGGAGAGTATTGAACATCATTTCTGCAACTGCCGCGGCCTAGCCAAGACGCGCAACCAATTTTTTAAAAATTACTTCATGATTGCTTGGTCTACTTGAACTCCGCAAGCATTCCTAACTTTCTGCACTACACTAAACGAACCATCCTGTCAATTTCTAATATCTAGGCGGATCGATATCAGAGAGCGCAAGTGATCTCTTATAGGATTTGCAAGGCGCAGCAATGGATATAAAGAGATGAGTTGGACCATACGGGGACAACAACTTCACAACAAGAGGCGTGTGAATGTTGTTTTTTTTGCATTATCCTTTTCTACTTCGCGTTCTGAACGCATCACGGCCCCCGGATAGAATAGTCAAAGGGCCCGGCCCTGCCAGCAGAAAAGCTTGAACTCAACCTTCCCTAGCAAAATGTAAAATCTACTGTAGCAAGATCTGAATGTAGCAAGCGATTTGAGTAACTCCAAATATCCTCACTTATAGTTTGTGTAATGTATGTACATAGAACAATTTTCAACATTTCCACATCAAAAAAACATTAGATAAAAGCATTTGCATTTTATGTGGTTCGAATTTGGTATAAGTAAGTGTGAAATTATTTGAAGGTGGAGGCGAGGGATGTTATCAAACTTTTGTTAGCGCCATACCATTAAACTTCAGTTATTGGAAAGTATTTTTGTCAGTTGACTTTGACGCCAAGTGTCGCTACTTATCTGATGCTATACTTAATGGCTCGATGTGTTGTCATGTTTCTTTATAACAAAGCAAATAAAGTTTCACCTTACTGATATCGCAAACGTTGTTTGCGTTTTTGCAATATAGTGAACAGTTTTCCCGAAAGCTGCAGTTTATTTAGATTGTTCCTGACTTTGCCCTTAGGTTCAGCCAGTGCTGAACTGCGCTCCCTGGAAATTCGATAACCTGAGAGCGGACAGCAACAATTTCACTGCGTAGTTGTGTTTACATACTACTTTTATTTTGCCATTTCAGGAGCAAACTCATCGATTTTTTGCGTCACTCTCTCCTTAGTACTATTCATAACAGCATTCAACTCTTCAGCAATATAAACTTATTGCTCTTCGATCTTAGATTCGAATCTCTGTACAATGTACAATGAGGGAGTTAGTGGCATCTTCGGAGGAGATGTAGGTTTACGCAATACATTTTTTCGTTTTGTGGACATTTATATATACATAGATTATTTGAAATGTGGCAAATCTCTTTAAAAATATTTGTTTAAATGATGATAACGAAATTTAAGACCATATTCCTATAAACAAATTTTAAAAGGGGGTCAATCAACAATGTCTTATTACAGGTTACAAACTATTTATAAACAAATCCGTTTAGAATTCCAGCTTGCAAAGGAAGCAATTATGATTCACACCATTTCCGACTGTCACTCAATGCGAGATTTGACACTATTGTGTTGGTATTCTACGCATATTAATTTCATTTACCAAATGCAACAAATTAACCTTTAAAGCCAATCGTTCCCAATTATTTTGCAACAATTGCATCTGGGCCCCCTTTCCGTAAGACACTAGGGACTAATCGCATTCTGGCCCATAGTCCCAGACTAGAAAAGAGACAAACCAATCAAAAAATTAATTTTATTGAGCTCTTTGACTTCCCAAATGTACCAAAATTAGAAAAAAGTTCTTATGATCCCAAAAACATTAATATTGATCCGACTGAAAAAAATAAACAAATTTCACAATTTTTCTCTTTTGCTGCACATATAGCCATTTGTGAAGTGAGTAGCGAAATCAATGCAGTGAGCAAGCTTCGTGACGGTAATATTTTGATGGTAGTAAAAAATTAAAAAATAGCCGAACACTTGATCAGCGTTGCCGCGCGTATATTTCAATCGAAGTGAAACGGCAGAAAAATCGTAGTATTTCGAAACTGATCGAAGTAGAATATACCTAAATTGCTTTAAATATGACCTAATGTAAAATAACAGCAAAAGTCCTTTTTTAGACAATTTACAACTTTTTGAAAAATTACCATTGCATGTGACAGGTACGCAGTGATATGTACAAAGTTATAATAATACCCTTGTGTACAAGTACGCTCGGGAATAAAATAAATTGCAAATTACTGTTTGCTACGAGTGTATTTTAATAATGCGTCTTTAGATGGAATCCAATTTCAAAATTGTCTTTATTGAAATAATCATTTATAAGCATTTCGTTTTTAACTTTTTATTAGCTGCAGTTGAGAGAAAACCCTTTCAGTAGTGGCACTACTATGAGGTAAACATTAATCGGACCAATAAAAGTTCGAATGTTTGGGCACATCAGTACGCCCAATGAATTTTTTAATTTAAACACATGAAACAAAACTTTTCAAAATTTATTTATTTTTCAATTTCAATTGAAAAGTTATTCAAAATTAAAAGGAGCCCATCACTTTCGAGGTCGTCGATAAAATATTCCTCAATAATTTTGGGAAAAACGTTTGATTAATGATACTTAACTATTCCCTAAAGAAGTTTAATCTAGGATCGTTACCGCTGTTAAAATACTGTCCTTAAAATTCACTCTCTTTTTAATATGCCTACATAGTGTTATATATAAAATAACATATAAAATGTTCTGAAGTTTTGAGCGTGTTTACTTAAAGTATAAATAAAGCATTTTTTTTGATAAATACAAAGTGATATGGTCAAAGAGGAAGTGCATAAGTGATGGTCGTAGTGAAAACGGCAACACTGCACTTGAATGCTGTATAGCATGTCTTAAGTATTTGTAGCTTACAGAGAGTTTTAATATCTGTAAGAACATTAAAATTATACAAATTCAATAAATTAACATAACTAAATCTTACTTATTCGTGCTTCCTTCTCGGCTATTCATAAAAAGTGAAGCCGGAAAAAGCCATTACATATGTATATAAAATTCGGTATACTTGAACAGAGCTGTATTTCAATGTAGTTAAATTAAAGAAAACTTATTAAGAGTATAAGACTAAGCACATATGTCGGCAATATTCCGCCCCCCGTGAACCGAAGAGCCCCAGCGATTTGAGGATCACCAGAAACATCCAGAGCGGCTAACTTGGATGCGGGTCTCTTTATACTGCAACTTGATGTCTTGATGAGCGCTGATCTGACTTGTCCATCTGAACCAGAGAATGTGTCTAACACAGTTCCACGCCACCATTCGCGCAAACTTCCATTGGAATCGCAAACAATAACGACATCTCCAACTTGAATTGGATTAACCCTCTTGTGCCACTTATTACGACGAGTAAGAGTTGGTAAATACTCGATTATCCACCTGCGCCAGTACGTTTTTTTTAATTGCTGTAGAATGCGCCATTGGTTTCTTACACATATTGCGTCTGAGCTCTCCGGAGTTTGTATATAATTTGGACATCCCAAAAGAAAGTGGTTGGTTGTCAGCGGCTCAGCGTCGCTTCTATCGATTGACAATTGCGTGAGCGGACGAGAGTAGATTAAATTCTCAGCTTCGATGAGCAAGCTTTGCAAGGTTTCGATTTGTGGAGCCACTTCCTTCAACGTAAATGCTAACACACGCTTCACGCTTCTAACCATGGGCTCCCATATACCGCCTCCTGATGGATCCGCTGGTGTGTTAAACACCCACGGCGAGCACATTCACGGTCCATGTTATCACAAACTTGCAGCCATTCCACCTTGCTTGCTCCAATAAAATTTGTACCCCGCTCGCTCCTTATACGAACAGGAATATGTCTACGGTGGATCAAAATTACGTAAACATAAAATTACAGCATCGGTTTATAAGTCTCTAGCCACCTCTTAATGTATTGCTCTAATAGTCAGACAGGTGAACAAAGCCGAAATAGTCAAGACCGGTGAACGAGAACGCTCTAACGTAAGGTAAAAGTCGGTCGACTGGTATTTGACCCATAAGAGCAGGCATCGGCATAGCTGAAGCATTTTTGCAGAACTGACATTCTCGTTTAACTAATTTTAGAAGACTTCGTACGTTTGGGATCCAATATTTACATAGCTCTAATCGCAAAAATAATGGCTTCCTAGTTATGGTAATAAAACGATTCATGAAAATGGCGAACTATAAGACGTGACATTCCATGATTCTTTGGCAAAATTACTGGACTTCTCGTGCAATCGGGTAGACAAAAAGCATTGTCGATACGACCTCCAATACGCAATAATCTCTCCCGTCTAGAACGGGTGTTAATGTAAACAGCGGACTCCGTATTGAAAGCTGAATTCCATTCCGCTAAACCAAAACTTCATCTACGAAAACGACTTTCTGAACAAGTCGAACTAACAGTTCTTCTGTTGCTTTGATTTCTGTGGATGTTACTTTTAATGATTTTCCCTGAATTTCAGTGTTTCTCTTTACCAAAGCGAGAAATCTTAAAACGGCGTATCGAACCCAAGCCATTATTTTAATAAATTTGTAAAAGTTGGAAAACTGGGTGAAAGGTATAACATCTTCGTGCAATTATAACGTGTATAGGCGTTTTGCTTTCTTTTCGTTGTCATTTTCAATTTTCGGGAAATGAGGCAATAATGGTCTCCTCAACCGTAGTAAAACTCTGCACATATTTAGTCGTCAACATAGTGCCGATTGAAGATAGAATCGGTTCTTCAACTCAAAATTGGTACCATCCATTTTTCAAAAAATTTTTCCGAAATTGCCTTATGCGGTATGACCATATGGTTACGCTGGGCACGATACGAGTTAATTTTTTTTGAATATTTTACTTGTATTACAGCGCAACTATGCAAATGTGAGCTCAATAGAGAATACTGTTAATATCATTTTCAAATGTTATTTCATATAGAAACAGCACAACTGCTTATTAATATTAATTATGTAGAATTTAACAAAATATTTTACATGGAAGTATAAATTAAATAACAATACTTTTTTATTAATGATTTTCTGTGTGAAATTTTACGAAACATTTTACACACACACCAACATTGCATTTTTAGCACTCTGTCCTTCCGACAGAAGTGCACAAATCATCAGCACATCGTCCCAATTTTTCGCAAGGACGAAAAAATGATATTTCCTTTATAAGTTTCAAAGTTCATCAAAGTAGATATCCTGATGGTGTGCACAATGACCGAACTTTGTATCCGAAGCGCAATGTATTTTCTTTTTAAACTGTTTGCAGCAATGACGTCCAAAGTAAGATATCATGCTCTCGTCAAAGAAAAGATTTTGTTCTGAGTGGAAATGCTTCAACATATTTGATTTAAAGTGTACGGTATCCTCAAAGTGCAAATATTTCGAAATTTGTTCAAACCTATTCCTTCGCATAGCCAAATATACCATTTCGTTTCGCATGTCGTTATCAATGCTCCAAATTTACTACGCCTATTTTATCCACTGGCCAGCAAGATAGCAATGAAATTTCTAAGCTTAGCTGTAGAAATTTGAAAGTTTGGTTTACCAAGGAAAATTGCATTAATTATGTGCTCCATGAGTTCGTTGTCAAAAAACCTTTCCAAAGTTCTCATGATGTTTTTCCTTACAGTCTTAAAACTTTTGGAATGGAAAAATTGGGATCATTCCAACCGAATTATCTTTTACCCACGTAAAGCATGACTCCTTGCGTGATAGTGGTGGTTGCACTGAAGATAGAGTTGGTTTCACTTTTCGTAAACGACTTACGTATTTTTCAGCTTGCGATGAGGATGCATCTGCAGAAGCTTCACAATGATCTTCTAATAAATTGGTTGTAAATTTCCAGCATATCATCAACTACTAACTCAACTACCAGCAATCATCAACTACTAACTCATCACCATCGTCATCTTCATCGTACGTTAATATTATTTTGCCACTACTTACCACTAATTCGCAAGATGATTTCAATTGACCAACACAAACTTCCTCTGGCTTACCGTCTTCATCAGCATCATCTTCTGCACTGAGTACCCCATTATCGATGTCAGGTGGCAAAATGTATAATGCTTCTGGTGAATCTCCTTACTCACTATCGCAAAAGTCATTTAAAAAGTCAATTACCTCTTGTTTATTCAAACGTCTAGAAATTCACGTAAGACATAGCAAATATTACCAACATTTCAATTTATTCGAACGAAAATTACTATACACAAGAAGACCTGTGATCTAGCCCAGTGTGACCATATGGTCACGCCTGAGAAAAGTACCATAAAATTACAGTAAAAATGTGAAAGAATTTTATAAAATGTTGTTCTGACCAATTTTCACTTTATAATAATAATATAACTATCTAGCTCAGTGTTTCGCCGAGCTTCTCCGCCCATTCGTGATGAGCGTCTTTATATTATACCACAAATGGAGGGACCTACAGTTTTGTGCCGACTCCGAACGGCAGATGTATTTAATGAGAAGCTTTTTCATGGCAGCAATACCCTCGGAAGGTTTGCCATTTCCTGCCGAGGGGTGACCCCTATTAGAAAAAAAATTTTCTTTGATTAAGATTTAGCTTGCCCGGACTGAGATTCGAACCTCGAAGTCAGTGGCATATCAAGTTAGAGCACGCACCGCTACCAACTTGACCACAGCGTCCACTATTTTCAATTTTCACTTTACTATTATTCAAAATATATATACACTTCTTTTTAAAACATTAAGTTTTCAAAAATATAGGTGCACTTACCATTTGTTGCGGTCGAAATTCGCTTTTTTTGCCATCTCTTTTTCTTTGTATTTTTTCACAGCCATTCACATCAACACAAAAACACTTTATGAAAAATAATAAACGCAGTTAGCTTCACTCACCTTTCATTAAATAAAAAAACTGGAGCAAAAAATGTTTTTGAATTTGCTGTTTAATTTTCTTTTTAAATAAAATGCCTACTGCTTGTGTAACCATATGGCCCCGCTGGGGTTTTTTGAGTTAACTTCACCTGCAGTAAGTTTTCGTGCATAACCTTTCTTTACGTAGTCTTTTATTTTGTTATACCAGTTCTTATAATTTACATCCGCTGACTATTTTCTTTCGATATATTGAAGTCGTTTCAATGCTGCATCGTAACTCTCGGCGGATACGCTATTATTTTTCCATAAAAGACCAGTCTCATATCTATCGCCTACAAGCTTTGTTGTACTTCGCAAAATGTATGTCGGCTGCTGACTTTATGGCAGGCAACTTTGTCTCAAAGCCTTCTAACGCAAAATAATTGGTGACTTGCATTTGCAACTCATTAAACCCATCGTCTATATGTACTTGGCAAATTGTTAACGAGTCAGAACTGTTTCCATCTGAGCCGAACAAAATCCAACCTACCTTAGTCTCATGAACAGTTGCTACATCTAAAGGACGAACTAAATTTGTGTGTGGCATACCTATCAATATTTTTGCCATTGCATTAAAATATCCTTCTATTGGTATATCTCGCAACTTCTTATTTTGTTTCTAAAACATTTCTGCGCACAGCGTTTGCGTAGGTAAAAATAAACTTTTTGTTGTTCGTACCCCTTTCATCCAAAACCTTCCATCTCCATTTAATGTACTGGATATTTCTAAATTCACACGCTCTGAAACTTCGCTAGTCACCAAACCATATAAGGCGCAATTATTTTCCGCCACTAAGGCCAATTTTATTTCCAATTTGCTCTTCTAATAGCGTCACCTTAGTTACATCGTCAATAAAAGCTATTACCTAAATACTCCAAAGGGGACCATGTAATTCAACTGGCGAAAATTTCAATAAAGTTGTATTTATATGTATGGTTTGTTTTTTTTCCTCACAACCTCATTTGCCAAATGTGTTCTTTTATTTGCTAATGATTGACAAGTGCTAACGGTCGCGACAGCTGATTGAGCAGACACGAAGGTGCCAGTATTTGAACTTCGAATGACCGGATTGTGAAGCAATTTGTTTTGGTGTTTATGGCATAATGCTATGCCGCATGCGCGACATCGTGAACAGTAATAAACGCTATGGCCTGTCGAGAGACTGCAAAAACAGAGCCTGTTATTTTTCACTATTTCCAAACGTTTTTCATAATAAGCATATTTAAATTTTACGCACTGATACTCGTATAATCACATAACGTACTCCGAGCTTGTATACAGCAAACTTGATTCTGTTTCGTCTCATAAAATAGATGTACTATTTAACAACCTTACACGTTACGTGGAAAAATAAAATTTTAGGTTGAAGCATTTTTTATTATCTTGCGGCAAGCAATTGTATTTTCATATTTAAACTCCTAGATATCGTTATGAGAAGTTAATATTTGCAAGATCTAGTAGGCATCAATGTCTAATAATCCCTAGGTATAAATACTTACCTCATCAAGACTGTTTTTCATCAATGCTGTGAGGCTCGGGAATTCCGTTCGAGAATCTGTCAAGGCTGCTTTTAAAAGGGGTAACTATAGAAAATTGATCCACAGATATTTAAATTAAATTAAATAAATATAGAGTCTTACTTATTCATCCGAATATCTTAAATAAATAAGAAGTAATCTATGGTTTTATTGGCAACATATACATTTTAATTTTTTTCCGATATGGCCAGCACTGTTTTCGAAAATCTACTAAATTTTTTGATCAGCTGTTCGGAGTTAACAGATGGATTATTAATTTCAGTTGCTGACAATGTACATCGACATTTGATGCAACCACGTACTAAATTCGCGAATATCCGGGTACGGCTGATTTACAACAAAGATGTGCGGATGAATCAAAAGCGATTTCAATGTAGCACGGGCATCTCCCTTAAGAGCTTTCTGCAAACGAAGTAACAAGCGACAATAAACATAGGCCACTCTGCTGGTGAGCCTGAAAATTGTTGCAAGTCCTGTAGTTTATTAATAAAAGGTTGGTTATACGGTAACATGTGTATTTGTGGATTGTTGTTAAGTGGCGGCGACGAATGTGGGGCATTACTTAAGGCAGCGGTGGAATTGATATGCATATAGTTAGCACTAGGCGAACAGTTCGTGACAAGGTCTCCTGCGATGCGATTGCATTGCGGCAAAATTGACTGCATGTTAAGAGGCAGCTGCTGTACGTCTGCAGAGTAAGCTGAAAATTCGGCGGCGGTAGATGTATACGCATACATCGATGTAATAGGTCTTGTAGCATTGACGTGACCGAAATCGACAAGTGACTCATTTTTAGTTGCGTCTACACGAGAGACTGCGGTGGTCGAAGCAATCGTCTCCTTTAGACATAACCTCTCTTTTTCGGAGGCTTCCAGAGACAGTTGCAACTTGCGAATTTGTTGTTGAAGACTTTCAATCGCTGCATATCATTCGTCATTCGAATTCGGCATATTTGAATTCGATTTTGTGTCTGAATTTTTAGTTCTTAAATTGTAGCGTGGCATGCGTGAATTTAAGATAGCGGCTTTTCACGGCTTTTCAAGCAAACCATGTGCTTTCGTGTACCAGTTCGAACGAAGTCTACGATAAGTTGAGAAATATCCACGACAAACAAATTGAAGTCAAGGTAATGTGCCTTTATAAGGAATATTACTCGCTACGAATGCAGGAAGATGAGCCAGTTGCAGCATATGTGTCGAAGGTATTACGTATTATATAACGTTTCACTATCACTATCTCTAGCCAGTGTAAAAAGTCACGATCACTAAATAAACAAGTAAGAAAAGCTAAATTCGGGCGAAACCGATTTTTAATTACCCTCGCGATATATTTTTGTATGGTCGGTGCCCAGGATTTCATAAAATTCCCGTTTCTTTGTTTCAAATCGCAGCTAGTATACGTATTAAACTTTACTAAATTTCTTCCAATAAATACTGAAAAACGAAGTTTTTGCATTTTTCAAAATTTCCGTTATATGGAAGTTGGGCGTGGTTATGGTACGATTTCAAAAGCTATTGACGGTAATGCTTATGGTATCAAGAACAATATGTTCACCAAATTTTGTTTCCATACCTTACATCGTTGTTGAGATACTTACAGACGTTTTTTTATAAGTGGGCGTGGTAACCAAATTTTACTAAATTTGCTTTAATGGATACCGAAAAAACGGAGTTTTTGCATTTTTAAAAAACTTCCGTTATATAGGAGGTGGGCGTGGTTATCAACTGATCTTGACCATTTTCAATACCAACCTACCCTGTCTAAAGAACAATCCATGTACCAAATTTCATTGAGATATCTCAATTTTTACTCAAGTTATTGTAACCACGGACAGACGGACAGACGGACAGACGGACGGACAGGGTTAAATCGACTCCTCTTTTCATTCTGATCATTTTAGTATATATATGTCTATATCTATCTCGATTATTTTTGCTGTTACAAACAACCGTTATGCGAACAAAGTTATAATACCCTTGTGTACAAGTACGCTCGGGTATAAAAATCCACTATCGCTATATATGTGCTAGTGATAACGAGAAAACATAACACCGTTCCTTGAAGAGAAAAAGTAAGACTTTATAAATTTTTTAAGATCTGTAGTGTGAGCCTACATAATTTTCTTCGCATCGGCCATGTTTTGACATATATAAATACGCTATTAGCTTTCTGATATTATTTGCTTAACAATTGTTGTTTATCGTTTTCATGATCGAATTTGTTGGATCTGCATCAATATCCATTGCTCTGCCTATTTTGGTATTTTTCGTATTTTAACCATTTTCGCTTCGCTTACCAATCGCTTGTATTCTCAGCTCTCGTAATCGCTTATCATCATCATGCTATGCGCATAGCTCATTTTAGTACATATGTACATCTGCAGTAGCAACAAATATTCATAAATAAACGGCTCTGAGTCCCCTCTCATCGTCTTCGCATGAAATGCTTGCTGTTATCTGCTTATCAACAAGAACAGCATAGCGGTGCAGTCAAGTAGCATTTAAGCAATGCATATTAGAATTTGTAAAAAACATTACCGATCAGTACTCAACCACAACGCATCGGCACGTAAGTGCGTCATCATCTTGTATTACGATACTAAAATAAAGACTTACATATTAAAATCGTGGTTTTGTTCTTTTTTACCGATCGATCCAATTTGGGTTCTGGCTAATTTGCCAACATTCATAAGTAAAATGAAATGTATTCAAAATAAACCATACTTTTGAGTAGCGAAAAATATTGCCATGTAAAATTAACATTTTGCAACGTTATTTGTAATGTAAAATAAAGTGTTCAATGTAGAACAAATTTTAATGTCAAAATTGCATTATAACTTCGGCAGCCGAATTTTGGATTAATCCATTAACAATAAAAATGTAAGTACGTATACTACAACGCGTAATGTATATTTTTCGTCGATCGTTTAATGTAACAAATTGCTAAATAAAAAATGGAAGAATAATTTCATTCTCATTTAATTAAATTCGAAAGACGTATGTATGTATATATTTTCGCCCGGGTAGAAGATATCGAGCATCAAATTGATGCCGCGAAGATTTTGGAGTGTATTAAAACTAACTTCTCGTCATAACATAACAGCCAATGGATAGAGGTTTATATACAAAACGACAAAAAGGGAAGCAAAACGCAGCAGTATTGTACACAAAAACAGAATAAATAATATGAGGATGATTCGAGAAAAACATATACGAAAATCTTTTGACAGAAAAGTTACAATTCAGCCATATATAATAGTGTTTGGCCCATTTTTTTTATCACGAAACGAACTCTATGTATGCGCTTCTTGTTTCAAGATTTTTTAAGTTTTTAACTTTGTTCAACTGAGTCGATATAAATGATCAGTCTTATATCCTAGGCCAAAACATAATTTTCTTGAAATTATTAATATAAAAAGTTTCACTGGTTCACCTACATATACATTTATATTGTATGCCTGATGTAACTACTTTAATAAGAAATATAATATTTTGGGTTAAATTAGTTTTATAAAAAGCATTTGTAGATATTAATAAAATTGTTTAGAAAAATATTCAAATATCAAAATGATATTAATGTTCAAATAAACATTTTTATCATACCAAATGTAGATATTTTAAATGTTAATTAACCCCAGAATTCAGTAAGCTGTCTCAGTCTCTAATAGAGACAAATAAGATTAAAAATTAAGCCTCAAGTTTCAAAATTCAAAAACGAAAGGAACACACATTAAAGCGAAGAAAAGCAATAATCTTTAGCTCATTTTGAGACTTGAGATGATACCTAGTTTCTGAATTCGGGCATTCATATTTAAAATGCTCACACTCCATATAATAGTGATTGTTTTATAATACATTTACATTGAACCGAAATGAGTATTTTAAATGAGTCATTTTAAAACCGTTTAATTTTTGTCTTATTCGCAATTGCTGTGGCCCTTTACCATATTTGAAACACCTATTTTGTACGGAGCCGGCTTGATAAGTCAATGACTTTTTAAATTTAATTTATGCTTGACAGCCATTGCCAGCAGATAAACGCTTGACTTTTAACAAAAATGGAACAAGTGAATTTCTTGAGCTGATTAAGCATTACCTGCACATTTTCAATGGTTAAGAAGTGTAAGTAATCACTTCAATTCAGTTGTAGTCGTATCAGCACAAGTAACGCGGAAATTTAAGGTGTCCAAAAGAGGTCGTTTCACCATAAGTCACCAACTTATCAAACCGCCCTCTTATTAATTGTGTTAACATTCAAATGTCAGTGTCAAAAATAAGCCGAATCATTTGTCAGGGTTGTTATTTTTTGATGCATTCGAGAAAATACATATGTCACGTTGGTACGCATTTCGTTCATGATTTTCTTTAAATGAGTTGAAATTTGTCTTTTCGGCAATGCCAATTTGTATGGAGAAATGCGTTATTTTGCTTCGCATTTGAAATTTGTGTGTATGTATATTTGTGCTGCACCAAGAGTGGGTAAATATAATTCATTAAATATTTGCTTTTTCTTTTCAAAATTACGGTTATTAGGATCTAAATCAAATTGTCGATCAAAGGAAAAAGTCTACACTAGCGTAGAGGAAGGAGGAGGAGTGCTGTATTTCAACAACATTTTTTGATAATAGGAAAGCGATAGAAAGCATCAATGCTCCTATCATTGTCATTCAAGTACCTACAAAATTACTTCAGTTGCTATACTTCCGACATGGGGGTACAAGTAAACTTGTACATATAAAAAATGACGTTACATATATAATTTCTTTAAATTGAATATCTGTGGAGTCGTCATCTAATTCTAGAATTGATGTACTAGCACTTATTCAAGGCTGTAAGGTATGGTGTTCCCTTTTCGGTTGTCTTTTAAATTCCAGCGCATATTCTTTTATGTCGAACTTATCTAGTGTATGACTCAGCACTTTCCAGCTTTATAGACTTTGCATAATATAAATTTTATATCGGAAATGATGATTGCTGCCTGCCGGGGGTGAACGCTATTAGAAATCAAACTTTTCTATGATTATATTTTACTATCCCTGGCTGAGTTTCACAACTCGAACCCAGCGGCATATTGCACGCACCGCTACAAAATCGAGCACAGCGGCCTCTTTGATTGCATTTGAGTATTAATTTTCGTGAGAAATTTTAAGTTTTCGGAAACTAAACGACAGATTTTTATTTTGCTGAACAGTAAAGTCGGAATAAAAACCCAAAGAACTTATTACATATGTTCTCTTTGAAGTAATTCGATAGCTTCTGCGATAGGTTGCATTACTCTTGCATATTCTTCCAAATATTAAATTTGTCTCAAAACATTATTAATTTCTTCGTTTATAAAGTCAAAGAACATAAATTCTTACAGACTTCACATATTACAAATATTACATAAGTATTATTATAAAGTATTACTAAGATTACTTAAATAAGATTCAAGTCGATTATGTAAAATACTCTTTGGCATAGAGATATCAAGTTCTAGAGGACTGTTAATCGTGTTGAATTCTTAAGTAAAGTGTATTTAACATAGTGTGTTAAGTACCGACCGCCGCTGACGGAACGTTATTATGTCCAACCCCTAATTATGTGAACCCCTAAATGTGTTCAAAAATAAAGAAAAGTAAACAAAAAGTTTTCTGGAAAAATTATACACATGTCACGGGTGTATTTTTTCAATGAGGCAATACTTTTTTCGGAGACTAGCAGACTAAGGAAAATACTGTTGATGAGTCCAAGCAATATAAGCTATCTCATCAAAGATGACGGAGATTGGACAACAGACAGCGGTGAAACATTAGAACTCTTAATGCAAACACACTTCCCATGGTGCCAACATAGATTCAACATAGCTTGTACTCGATCTGAGAGCAACAATGATTTCCCCATTCTCAATATAACGAAGGGAAAATAAAATAAGTCTTTGGCAGTTTCAGCCCTTTAATCTCCGGGACTAGACGGGATCATTCCGGCCAACCTTCAGAACATTTCTGAGTTGATTGCGCCAATACTCGCACATGTCTACGAGGCGGTGTTACGGTTTAGTCGTATATTCCGGAGATGGGAAGAGATAAAAGTAGTATTCATTCCTAAATGAGGAAGAACGACCCATACGACACCGAAAGACTTTAGATCAATTAGTCTATCGTCCTTCTTACTAAAATCGTTTGAGCGGCTACTAGACGAGCATATTACAGATAATATTGGCAGTGCCTACAGCAAAGAAAACAGCGCAACGCTCCCTAGTCAATACGATTGAGAGATCACTGCATTACAAATAATACACCCTAGCTGCTTTCCTAGAAATCGAGGGTTCTTTAAATAACATTTATTCCGTGTCGATCACCTCATCACAGGTGAATTTGAGCGCTGGGCTAATATGGGTCTTCCTTCAGGAGGTACCCAGTCAATGGAACGCCTCAAGGAGAAGTAATGTCACCACTCCTTTGTAATATAGCCGTAAACGGGCTCCTCCAAAAACTCGAAGAGGCGGGTGGAAAAATAATTGCATACGCTGATGATATCGTCATAGCAATCTCAGGCAAACACCTTTCCACAAGGATCGACCTGCTTTAAAGATCATTAAATAGCGATGAAAACAACGGCACCGAAGTCACTATACACCGTAATAAATCTACTTCCGCTAGAACTGCATGCCAAACAGGTAGCAAGTGCTCGGCGATACGCTTGCTCCCTGGTCTGGTGGATTATGCGCTTCCGCCCGGTATCCTCACCACAACGTTTACGACCCTCCTTCAAAGGAAGAGTGGAATAGAAACGCAGTGGGAAATGGCGAGTCCGTCCATGTATACACAGATGGATCAAAGCTTGAGTGGAGGGTGGGTGCAGGTGTATACTCCCCGCATCTGGGGATCTCTTATAGCTTCCATCTTCGGGACCACTGTAGCGTCTTTCATGTGGAACTGATGGTGATATATAAGGCCACAACATTTTCACTGACAGCCAGGCGGCACTAATATCTCTCACAAAACAATTAACTACCTCCATTGTGGCTATGTCACATGGGTCCAAGCGCACAGCGAAATGGACGAAAAACTATGGAATAAACACATCTACAATTTATTGTTTAATTTAATTCACTTATACTTAAAATTGGGGCAAATGCGGCTAATACTCGAATCAGAAAGGCAATATACGACGAAATTTCTCAAATTACAAATTTTATGTATATTTTTAAAAGAGTACAAATCAAAACAAAGGGGCAGTAGTGCTAACTGTCATGCTCATCTACAAAGAGTATGGTCTTTTTTATACAAATTAGATATAATAAAATATTACATCTTTTAGCAAGCCAACATGGCCGGATTATAGTGAGAAGGAGATCAACGTATAACACCTCTTATAATTGTATAATGCATTAACAGTAAATTTGTAAAAGAAAATTAAAGAAAAGCTTAGAGCTGCAAAACTGTCATTTTGTCGACGTCTTCTTTGGTTTACATTAGAAGAATCGATAGTATCTTATATTTAATTGTGTTGAAGATTCAGCTTTAAGATATTATGCACGTTATTAGAAACTTACATTTGTTGGCCCGACAAATATTTGGTAATTTAAGTTTTGCTGAAAAAAAGCGAATGCGCCGAGCTGATGGATATCGTCGAAAATATCGACACGAAATTTATTCAAGAAACACCAATATCTACATAATAATAATAACCTCAAAAGAATGAAATAAGAATATATCTGTTTTTTTACTTACAAAAATAGCAAATGCACAAAAGCAGAATTATAGCCCGAACCAAATATACTTATATGCCATTAAATATGTATGCCATTAAATAGCTTTTAAAATTTAAGCACAGAAAAATATTCAAAACTGTTATTTGAATCAACTAATTCAAAGAGTTTTTGGCTACCTTACGTGAACCAAAGAATTTGCTACGGCTTACGGTCAAATATTAAAATAGGTAAGGAATTTTCTAAAAGAGACGTTGTTTAGCCACGGCGATTTTATGTGGCAATGTGAAGAGTTGAACGTGTAAAAATTTGGAAAATTAATAGCAACGGTCATGGAGATATGCATAAGTGAAAATTCGAAAACGGATTATACTAGAAATGTGCATAAACAAAATATGGTAAATTTTATCTCATAATTTTGTATTTGAGTAAAGTGTATTTATCTAGACAATAAATTCTGCTGGATTTTTTTCTTCAAACTGGTAAGAATAGTGCACATTTTGGTATATAAGCGTGTACTTATTTCTTTTAGCTCTACACAACTAAATATTTTACCGTTCTCAAACACCTCAGCATGTTAACGTGATAGGTTCAGAATTACTTGGTAACGTAGTGTACATCCTCAATCCGAAAAGGCACTCACAAAGCCAAAAATTATTAAAATAAGATATATATATTTTCATCACTTGGACCCTAATACAGAAAGGATATACACACAAAGTGCAGAATTTTATCTAAACCTGTCACCTATTATGCTTACCACATCGAAAATATTAAGTTACGTTATTTCCTAGTCAAAACGTTCTTTTTATGCGATTATAAAAATGTAATGTTTAAGTAAATTGTAAACGTACTTGAAAATCTAGATGCCTATAAACATTTATATAACTAAAAATAAATTTTTTGAAATCTCAAATGGATTGCTATAGAATCTGTAGAATCTGTTGAACGATTTTATCAGACATGTGGCTGCGATATGCATAACAGCAGCGCTTTTATGCGTGCTAAAAGTGTATTTGCCCGTAGCTGAGGCACGACTTATACATATGTTTCTTTGCACAATTTTTATACCCGAGCGTACTTGTACACAATGGTATTATAACTTTGTTCGCATAACGGTTGTTTCTAACAGCAAAAAATGACCGAGATAGATATAGACATATATGTATATACTAAAATGGTCAGAATGAAAAGAGAGATCGATTTAGCCCTGACTGTCTGTCCGTCCGTCTGTCCGTGGTTACAATAACTTAAGTAAAAATTGAGAATTGGTACATAGATTGATTTTTGGACAGGGTAGGTTGGTATTGAAAATGGTCAAGATCGGTCAATAACCTCCCATATAACGGAAGTTTTTGAAAAATGCAAAAACTCCGTTTTTTCGGTATCTATTTCAGCAAATTGACATTTTCCTTGATATCGCTATTATTATCGTAGAAAGTTTTTGAAATCGGATCATATCCACGTACACCTTCCTTATAACGGAATTTTTGGAAAATGCAAAAGCTTAATTTTTTCGGTATCTATTAAAACAAATTGAGTGAAATTCGGTATTTAAAGCGATTTTGATCTAAGAAATTAGGTATTTATAAAATTTTGAAAAATGGGCGTTGCCACGCCCAGCTAGGAAACAAATATCTGTATCTCAATAACGGTGTAAGGTATCGTCACAAAATTTGTCGAACAAATTTTCCTCAATAGCGCTGTCATCATCGTTAAAAGGGTTTGAAATCGGACCATAGCCTCGCAAACCTCCCACATAACGGAAGTTTTGAAAAATGCAAAAATTTGGTTTTTTCGTTTTCTATGGAATCATATTAATTAAAATTTGATATTTATAGAGATAGTTAATTAAGAAACTTGATTTTTATGAAATTTTGAAAAATGGGCGTTATCACGCCCACTTATAAAAAGTCTGTAGGTATCTTAACAACGATGTAAGGTATCGCCCCAAAATATGGTGAACATATTGTCCTTGATATCACTAGTATCACCATATAACGGAAATTTAAAAAAATGCAAAAAATTCGTTTTTTAGTATTTATTGGAACAAATTGAGTAAAGTTTAATATTAGCAGCGATTTGAAACAAAGAAACGGGAATTTTATGATATTATGGGCACCGACCATACAAAAATACATAGCGAGGGTATATAAAAATCGGTTTCGCCCGAATTTAGCTTTTCTTACTTGTTGTATATTGAAAGCTTGCAAAATAGCTATTTCGTATGATATCATTAGTATAGATTTTTTGTAATATATTTTGCATACATATGGACAAAAGAATAACTTGCAGATCATTCATACGTTCATAAGGATCAGCTAAAATACATGCAACACTTATTCTCATGTAGTCAAATGTTATCACCGACCGTACATTTCTAGAGTAAGAACGCATTTTAGGGCATTATGGTTGAAAATATTAAATGAAATGAAAATGTACGTGTGTGAGTATTATATATCTTATTTTATGAGTAAAAAGCCACGCATCTTTAATATAATTATTGCTGAATAAATGGTAATTATAACTGGATACTGGAAGCTTCTAATTTTTCTGTCAAAAAAATCATTGAATCCAATTGTATTTTGTTTTTAATATTGTGATTCAACAACATAAGCACTTAAGTATTTCGCCGGCCTACAATCCCAACTCTAATGAGACACTATCAATGTATTAATTGCATATGATCACTGCCGGTATCTTCTCTTTATGTAAACTTTTTAATAATAATATTAAGAGATGCTTGCCAAAAATGGATGATATTGGTGTTACACCCCGTCTTATTATCGGTAATATGAATTGGCAACATGCTAGATCAAAACATACGAAAATAACTTGCTTTTGTCGCTATTTGATTTTAATTACTCGGAAGTTTTTGATGTTTGAGTTATAACCTTTCAAACATACATACCTGCGAGAACATAGTACATTTTTATTAATTATTATTAACAGTGGGGCAATAGCAAATAAAAAAATACTCGAACTCGGTTAACTACGAAAATTCGAAAAATATAATAAATGAAACCTATTAAAAAAAACATTTTTAAATAATGTCAAATGATGCGAGTAGGACGATTGTGAAATATTACAAGAGAATAACAGCAATTGCACAGGCGGATCACTTGACAACATCTGCACAGATCCTTGCCAAAAATGGATTGTATTAGTGTTACGGATGACAAATCTTATTATAGGAACTATGAATGCTAGATCAAAACATAAGAAAATAACCTGCTTTCTTGATGCTTTGATTATTTGCTTTTAATTATACGAAAGTTTTTTGATGTTTGAGTTAGAAACTTTTCAAATTCGTTTCATTCATTCACAATAACTACCTACATACGTATGTTCGGAATAACTTTTACACACATGCTATATCAATTGAAATCAACTCGACGAACTATTTAAACATTAATATGTGCTGTTTACGTAAAAATCGGCATGCAAAGGATTGTTATTTTGAAAGTCTTTTAGAAAATTGATTTTCGTACTTTTATTAAATCTGATGTTTGTTTGTCATAAATTTATATGTATGTGTAATTGTTTTCCATAGGTATTTATCAGAAATGTAATGGCTTATACATACATATATGTATGTACATACATACGTATATAAGTATATCCCTGTGTGCTTAGCTACATACGTATGTACATATGTGCATATGTAGTTATACATATATTAAATACACATATACGTATTGCCATATGCATTTGCTAAGATGGGTTGAATTTATTTTATATCTATACGTACATATGTACATACGTGTAGATACAACCTTACATAGAGTGTAGGATGCATTACGGAAGGAGTTTGGACTTGATTACGGAAATCCGTACGAAAAATGGGACAGAGGCCAAGAGCTAACCAAAGTCTAGTTACCTTATAAGCACGACTCCCTGAAGTCCACATTTAGGCGTTATTCGTACTTCTATTACACAAATTATTATTAAAATAGATTTTATTTTTTATATTCAATTTTAATAAAGAAAACGCACAACACTTTCACATTGCTCAGCATTAAGTATAGATTCTGATAATAACAGAAAATGTTTCATTCAAAAGTTCGGATAGATAAATATTCCTTATCCACATTTATGAAAATTAAAACCAATTTTAGTTAATAATAAAGTTCCTTTAACGTTAGAAATTTTACGTCATTCATAATTTCTAAAACACTATTAAATGTTCAAATTAAAGCCGTAAAATGGTTGATAATACTAATGACAGTACAGAAACAATCTTGTATAAAACAATTGTTGTATTAGGCACATGGAAGAAGAACCCACATCAGTGAATTTATTATGAATGTCCACTCGACACGAATCCGTCAAATGAAACAAGAGGTCTGAAAAGCACTGACGAGTGCTTCTCAGATAGCTTCTGGATAGCCCTCGAATAAGTTTTTCTGTTAAATATCAACACTGCAATTTGGTTGGACAGCCATCAAAGCATATGGTATATCCTTTAAATTGTTGTTTTTTTATGTTGTTTCATTCTAATATACATACGAAATCTGCTGTATGTCCGCTTTCTCGCTCACTCTGCAGTTTAATTTTATTTACAATAGAATAAAGCATATGATAGGCTGCCTTATATCCAATCCAAGCACAGTTTACCTAAATGGAAGTTGTTTGATGATAACTACCACTTTTTAAACGGCTGTACGGCTTTTGAAACAGAACGAGTGCTTAAGTATATTATTATTTGATATCAGTGGTCTCTATCTTACTAGTATATATGCATATATGTATATACATAACATATCTATGAATGAACATTCAATACCATCGTGATTCGTATTTAAATCTTGAATTCTGTCTAGTTAGCACGAAGGTATTAAACTACAATTTGTTTTGCTCTCCATGCACCATAAAACACACACATTATATTACATTTAATGTTCTATAACAACATATACACTCATACACAACTATGAGGGGCAATTCGAATACATGTGCATACATGTGTACATATATGTATGTATATTTTTTGTTACGATGATAATTGCTAAGTATGACATTTTCACACAGTTTAGCAATACATATCTATGTAATAGATGAATGTGCATAGATACCTACATATGTATATTTTCTAAAGAACTAAGTGAAGTAATTTTGAAGCCAACAAAAATCGCTCGTTTGATTTCAATTTTGAACAGAAATTTGGGCTAATGCAAGAACTGAGGTTGTCGTTTAAATCAAGTCAAAAAATAATTGCCTGTTTTCGAAAGAAAGTTATTTTGATTAGGTGATATTAATAGATACAGGCATATTCTGTTTTCTTTAATTTACTTATACAAAGTCTTATCACTTTCAGAATATTCTCTCTTTACCGCTACACCCAAAGTGGTAAAAGTTATATCTTCTTATTGACTTTCAAATTTTAGTTTGAGTTTCTACTTTTTTACTAAAACCATAAACAAAATTCAGTTTTATAGTTATTTTAATTTAATAATGTTAATAATAGAATACAATGCGCTAGATTGTCGACAAACTTATTAAAAATCAGCGGTGGGTTTTATACAATTTTTGCGTTCCATGAATAAAAATTCGCAAGCCAAAATTTTAAAATATGAACTAAATATTAAGCCACTTACAATCAAAAAGTTTAAATTAAGAATACAATTTCAAAATTTCTTATACATTGTGTTTTTTTTTGTTCTAAATCATATAATATGCGAAAAAAAATCATTGCATATATTCAATGTTTGTAAAAAAATTCAATTAATTTGGCTAGAGTAAGTGCCAGTGTTTGGCTGAGCTTCTCCTACCACCGTGATCGCGATTAAAAAAATACTTTTTTTATGATTAAGATTTTACTTGCCCTGGCATATCGAGTTTTAGCCCGCTCCGTGTCCACTTGGAATTGTTCAATATTCTCCATAAACGTCCAAGCTCTCTGTTCTATCGCCAGTGAATATTGTAAGATACTTAAATGCATCCAGGTTAATTTGAAATGCGTCGGTAATGTTTGGGCATTAACTTTTTTCAACCATTTGTTTAGTTTTTTTTATACGGAAATGCATTCTTCATTTAAAAAAGTGGTTTTATTTATTTGCTTAGATAACAATTATCGATGTGTTTTAGATATATATAGAATTTTAACAATTCTTTATGAATTTTGGAACGATTTTCCGTCATGCCTTGTCAAGTTTGGATTTAAAACAAACCGGTTTCGGCGTTGTACCATCTACAGTGTCGGTTTTTCACTGAAGATGCCACAAATCGTTCGAAAATCGTTCCAAAATTCAATAGATTCCCTGTCAGAAACATCAACAACAACAAAAAAGAAAAAATTCTTTATGACTTGCTCGTTCATGCGTCAAAATATTGTCTTCAGTTCGTTCTTCTTCTTCTTTTATGGCGCTACAACCGTTCGTCTGTTTGGGCCGAGATCAAAAAGCTTCGCAAGTTCCCTCTCATTCGCGAGGTTACGCGAATTTTTATGCGCTTGACTTTGTCCACATCATTATACAGCTCATACAGTTCGTCATTCCATCTTATTCGGTACCCGTCGCTTACGCGAACATTGCCATAAATCTGGAGAAGAACATTTCTCTCGAAAGCCCCCAAAGCCTGCTCATCGCTGGTCAACATCGTCCATGTTTCTGCGCCATATGAAATAACGGGCATGATGAGATATTTGTAGAGCGAGATTTTCGTTCGTCGAGAAAGGGCTCTGCCTTTCAATTGCCTACCGGTAAGTTTTTGAAATCTACAACCAGCTGTAAATTTGCATTGAGCCTAATTATAACATTGATGGTGTTCTCATTTCCTTTGCCCTTATGAAAAGTTTATCATTCTCTTTCATTTACCAAAAGCAATTGAGCATATCGCAACCGTGTTGCGAATTATTACGATTTTCGCAGTAACATAAATGAAAAGTTCAGGGAAATGTTCCAAAAAATATGCAAACTTTTAACGTTAATTATAAGTGAAATGAAACTACTACATATCGCCTTTATCCAAAAAGAAAGAACATTAATACAAGAGATCGTGAACCTTATTTCAGGGTGACACCTTTTGTCGACGATATTTCTATACAATTGCGAGACAAATTTATTCAACACAAATCAATTAAACAAAATTTCAGTTTCTTTATTACTTCGATTTTCTCTTTAAAAGAAATTAATTTTACTGTATGAGAGGCAAAATAATTTGAAACTTACAAAGGCATTATTGACACGGCAATACCTGAGCCCAAGTTCGCATTGTGGAAGAAAAAGCGGAGCCGAGAAGAAGTTTGTAAGCAACCAACATCAGCAATTGAAGGTTTAGATCAATGATATAAGGCATTTTTCCCAGCAATTTTTTCTTTGTTAAAAGTAATGCGACAATGCAGGTCATGCACCGCGAAAAGTCCTTTTCACCACTGAAAATATTAAAAACTTATTTGCGAAATTCGACGAGAGGAACGACTTAATGGCTTCGCCATAAAGACTGCTCGTCGTCGATTTGATACTGAAACAGATGTGATAATAATGGTCTTCGCTGCAAAAAAGTCCCAACGTCTTATTTTCATAATACATTAAATTTTATATAAAGAAACCTGCCTTGGGTGTTTAGCTAACTAATTTTATAGATACATACACACATACTTATATGTACAAATATATGCACTGAAGTCGAATACTGTAACATGATGCAATACTTTATAATAAAGCATCCGCTATATTCTCCAAGTGATAGGTATTTTTAGTTCGTATAACGGTTGTTTGTAAAAGTCAAATATAATCGAGGTAGATATATGTATGTAGGCTTATACATATATACCAAAATAATCAGAATGAAAATGATCGAGATCTAATCAATTAAAGCAAATTGAGTGAAATTTGATATTTGGAACGATGTTAAACAAAGAAACAGTATATTTCCAAAATTTTGAAAAATAGGCGTTCCCACGCCCTCATGAAAACTTTCCGAATCTTAATAACGATGTAAGGTATTGTCACAAAATTTGGGGAACATATTTTCTTCGATGTCGCTGTTATCATCGCCAAAATTTTGAAATCGGACTATAACCACGCCCACCTTGCATATAACGAAAGTTTTAAAAATGCAAAAATGTCGTTTTTTCATTATACGTTGGAGAAATGAATTAAAATTTGACATTTAGAGCGATTGTAAATAAAGAGAATTGATTTTTATAAAATTTTGAAAAATGGGCGTTCCCACGCCTACTAATGATAAAATGTGTATATCTAAATAACAGTGATAGGTATAGCCACTAATTAACCAAAGAAAGTAATTTTGATTAGGTGATATTAATAGATATAGACACATTTTGTTTTCCTCGATTTACTTACACGAAGTCTATTCACTTTCAGAATATTCTCTCTTTACCGCTACACCCAAAGGGGTAAAAGTTATCGCACTATTTCGGAGATCACCATATCTTATCATCGACTTTAAAATTTTAGTTTGAGTTTCTACTTTTTTACTAAAACCATAAACAAAATTCAGTTTAATAGTTATTTTAATTTTAATTTAATAATGTTCAAATTTAAAGTGAGTAGAATCTACCGTTGATTTTTTATATTTTACGTGCACAGAATAAAATGCGCTAGATAGTCGACAGACTTATTTAAAATTAGCGGTGGGTACAGTGCAATGGGGTACAGTGGTGCTTCTGGGTATGCAGATACAGTTGCGCGGCTGTACTCAATCCCTACTCTTACGTCCACGTTCGTGCACCCTGGGCAACGTGAGAAACCCATGTGCGAGATACGGTAACCAACCCGTGTGGAGCCATGGGTCACGGCTAATAGAGAGGGAGCTTTAGTGAAGCCACTCCGACATTTTCGGTTTAAGGGTCCACTAAAGTCCGCAGCGTCTGTTCACCAGGAGGTGCGGCTGCAAGCGGGCGTCTGTCTTGGAGCAAGCGGCTCGCTATATAAACGAATTTAAAATTTCAACCCCCAGCAATAAGTAGTGCGCAGGGCTTGGAACCCGCCACGTAAAAAACAACTTCCAATGAAAAGCAAAGCAAAGCCTAGGACAGGACCCCCCTTTTTAGATGACGACCACGGCAAACGTTTTAAGGACCACGATTTGACGGCATGCACCTGGAATGTCCGAACCCTTAATTGGGAAGGTGCCTCTGCCCGGCTGGTAGATGTCCTCGGTAGAGCGAAGGCTGACATCACCGCCATCCAAGAAATTCGATGGACGGGGCAAGGGAGGAAAACGGTAGGCCCTTGCGACGTATACTACAGCTGCATTGTAAAGGAGCGCAAATTTGGTGTCGGATTTGTGGTGGGAGAGAGACTTCGCCGTAAAGTACACGATATAAAAATCGTGCTAGGCGATTTTAATGCCAAGGTGGGCAAGAAGGGCACCTTTGGTTCCACAGTCGGAAAATTCAGTCTCCACGAGGAAACGTCTGATAACGGATTGAGACTGATCGACTTTGCCGGGGCCCGAAACATGGTAGTTTGTAGTACCAGGTTCCAGCATAGGAGGATACATCAGGCTACGTGACTGTCTCCAGATGGTAAGACACGAAACCAAATCGACCATGTTGTGATAGACGGAAGGCACGCTTCCAGTGTCCTAGATGTGCGCACGATCCGAAGAGCCAACATCGATTCGGACCATTATCTTGTCGCAGCCAAGATACGCACGCGCCTCTGTGCGTCAAAAAGCGTGCGGAAAGGCACACAAGGAAAGCTCGACGTCGGAAAGTTGCAATCACAACAGACAGCCACGCACTTCGCTACTCGACTCGCACTCCTGCTCTCTGAGAGCTCTAATCAACACAGCGGTATTTCAGAGCAATAGAACCACATCTCTTGCTCTTTACGTACCGCCGCTGAACAATCTATTGGTTTCCAGCGAGCCCGGAAAAATGCCACGGAACGGAAAGATGCTGCCTACAGGGCCACGTTGCGATCGGGCGCAACGCGAGCCTTGCGGGAGAGATATCGTTAGTTGAAGAAGGAAGCGAGATGCATTTTTCGAGAGAAGAAGAGAAATGCCGAAATGCGTGATTGCGAAGAGCTTGAAATGCTGGCCGACAGGAAAAGCGCCCGAAAATTATTTCAGAAAGTACAACGGCTAACAGAAGGTTTTAAGACCGGGGCGAATTCCTGTAAGAACGACAACGGCGACCTGGTAACTGACGTTCAGAATATACTTAGTTTATGGAGGGAGCACTTCTCCACACTACTTAGTGGTAGTGACAGAGACCACCTTGGACAAGATGATGATCCCGAAACCCTAATCAATGACGACGGAATTCATGTTCCGTTACCCGACTGCGATGAAATCCGTATAGCAATAGCACGGCTCAAGAAGAACAAAGCGCTCGGAGTTGACGGGCTGCCAGCTGAGTTATTCAAATACGGTGGAGAAGAGTTGGTAAAGCGCATGCACCAGCTTATCTGTAGAGTATGGTCGGACGAATGCATGCCTACTGATTGGAATCTAAGTGTACTTTGCCCAATCCGTAAGAAGGGTGATACTGCAATTCGCGCCAACTATCGTCGTATCAGCCTTCTTAACATTGCATATAAGGTTCTGTCGAGCGTATTGTGTGAAAGACTAAAGCCCACCGTCAATGAACTGATTGGACCTTATCAGTGTGGCTTTAGACCTGGTAAATCTACTATCGACCAGTTATTCACAGTGCGCCAGATCTTGGAAAAGACCCAAGAAAGAAGAATACACACGCACCACCTTTTTGTCGACTTCAAAGCCGCCTTCAACAGCTCAAAAAGAAGTTGCCTTTATGCCACAATGTCTGAATTTGGTATCCCCGCAAAATTTATACGGCTATGTAAAATGACGTTGAGCAACACCACCAGCTCCGTCAGAATTGGGAAGGACCTCTCCGAGCCGTTTGATAGCAAACGAGGTTTCAGACAGTGTGACTCTTTGTCGTGTGACTTTTTTAACCTTATGCTGGAGAAGATAATTCGAGCCGCAGAACTAAATAGGTCAGGCACTATCTTTTATAAGAGTGTGCAGCTGCTGGCGTACGCCGATGACATTGACATCATCGGCCTTAACAACCGCGTAGTTAGTTCTGCCTTCTCCAAACTGGATAGAGAAGCAAAGCGAATGGGTCTGGAGGTGAACGAGGGCAAGGCGAAGTATCTCCTGTCATCAAATAAACATGCGGCACATTCACGACTAGGATCAAACATCAGAAGACTTCGATTACTTAGGAACCAGCATTAACATCAATAATAATCGCAGCTGGATAAGCGGGTGCTGGAATTGGAATTAATAGGAAGCCAGTATTTAGAGGGCCTATCTGTGACAGAAAGCTTGCCAATGCAATATAAATAATAATAAATAAGGTTTATAAAATGTTTCTGTTTATGTAGCAAATGCGTATATTTTACTTATATACTTATATACATGTACATTTAACATTCATTGCTTTAATAAAACATATACGTTTTAATAAAACGGTCATGTTAGTTTAATCGATTTAGTTAAAAGATGGAACAACACATTTATAATAATAAAATAAAAAACATTGAAGTATATAAAAATAAATTAACTATCGCGTTTCTAACAACACAAAACTAAATGCCGCTAGTGTTGTTAAACACAGCTGATTTTGCAATAACGTATGTTGTCAAAAAAAAGAGTTACTGAATAGCAGTATTGTTAACTTCTGTTGTTTAGCTGCTTTGGCAACTTCGAGTGTTGTTAAAAAAGTTACTGAATCGCACTACAGAATGAAAAGTAGAATCGATTTAGCCCTGACTGTCGGTCCGTCCGTCCGTCTGTCCGTGGTTACAATACCTTGAGTATAAATTGAGATATCTCAATGAAATTTGGTACATAGATTGTTCTATGGACAGGGTTGGTAGGTATTGAAAATCCGTTTTTTCGCTATCCAATAAAGCAAATTGAGTGAAATTTGGTATTTGGAACGACTTTGAACTAAGAAATTAAGTATTTATGAAATTTTTAAAAATGGGCGTTGCCACGATAAGTTAGGAAAAAATTTCTGTATCTCAATAGCTTTGCTAGGTATCGTCACAAAATTTTGTGAACAAATTTTCATCGATATCGCTGTTATCATAGTCAAAAAGTTTTGAAATCGGATCATAACCTCGCCCACCTTCCATATAACGAAAGTGCAGTGGCTTGTCTACCTATCAGTAGATGCCCTGTTAACATGCCTAACGCTAAATCAGGTCTCTCTTGCTCACCAAGAGCAGACCTTGTAATTTTTTGATGTACCACTCCGGCCACAAGAGTTTGGAATTGATGCAGGTATTACCGTTAATCCAGCGGTACCCTGCTTTCTCTAGGGATAAATCCGATATAATGAGCTCACAGGTAGCGAGCGGCATGTCTAAACCCTTCCAACGTGATAAAAGCGAAATGGTTGTTCACCCTCTTGCAAGCTCATCCGCTGTTTCAATTGCCGGCATGTTGCTGTACCCTGGCACCCATAGCAGTAGCGCGATTCACTAACTCTTAACAATTCAATATGTTGAATTGTTAGTTAACAATGTTTGCTGTTTGCAATAACGAATGTGCTATTCACTAACTTATGCTTAACCACACTGAACAGCTGATTTTTCTTATTCATTCAAATTAACAAAAAGTGACACCTCTGCTTTACGAAATGTCAAAATACGCGAAAAGCACAAAGAGGAATGAGAAAAAAACAAATTAATTTCATCGCGCTAATAGTCTTCGAGCACATATTTCAACAAAAGGGAAGTATTTTGGATATATTTATTTAATTTAAACAAAATACTGCTTATAAATCTTTTGCTTTTGTTTTAGAATGGCATCAACGAGTGCAGCTGCAGCCAAACGGAGTCGGGCGTCGACAGAGCAACTCTTTGCGTTGCTCGACTTTTTGACGGAGCACTAGGGGCTAGCCACCGGCAAATTTCAGCGTCTCCATTGGAGAATGAAAGGAAGTGGGCGGAAATGGCAGACAAGCTCAACGCCATTGGAGGAGCAAACAAGGCTGTGGAGCAATGACGCACGGTAAGTACCAACCTTGTTTTAAAAGTGCACGTTCAAATGAAGCAGATTTCCGAAAGTGTCAATTTGTATTAATATATTTTGTAAATATATTATTAGAATATATAATTAATGTTATATAGTTAATATATTATATATATATTTCACTCTTTTCAACAGGTGTGGCGCGACCTTAAAAGCCGGACAAGCACGAAAGTGCGTGACCGGAAGAGGCAGCAGGCGCTTACCGGCAATAGGCCTATGGAACAAGCGCCTTTATCAGAAGTGGAAAGGCGCGTAGTTGCTCTGATTGGCGGCAGCTATGTATGTCGAGGGCCAAGAGGAGGTAGCCGACAATGTGCCCCTTGAAGAGGTAAGTGTATGATTAAGCAAAGAAAAAATGTATTTTTCTATATAATTTGATTTAATTTAATATATTTTAGGAGTTCCAATTAATAATGGAGGACGGGGAGTCAACAGACTTCGATGATATTCAGGCAGCGCAATTTTGTGCGATGAGCGATGTGAGAACCACCACGCCCAAGACGCCGAAGCAGACGCCGCGTAGAGCAGTAAAACGGAAGCGGGCGGAGGATGAGAGCGATGCTGAAAAAAAATTTAAGCAAATCGCTGAAAAGCAGGCCGATGCCTTGAAGGTGACTAAATATAACTGTATAACTTTATATATAATTCAAATTTTTTCGTGTATCTCAAAAATATGTATTTGTTATTTTTTCAATGGATGTTCGCCGAAAGCAACAACAGGCAAGCGGAGGCAACCCTTGCTATGGCGCAGGCCATCAATGTCGTGGGAGAAGGGTTGAAAGCCTTTGCCGAAACTTTTAACCGCTTCTCAAGCTGAACTGGCCAATGGGCACATGCAATTGTGTAAATAGTAGTTTTAAGAAAAATAAAAGTTTTTAAGTCTAGTGTAATTAGTTTTAAGTTTAAATTTTTCTTTTAATTTTCAAAATGAATTTGTTATTTTCTTTTATGTTTAAAATTATATATTTAGTGTCTTAATTGTACATTATTACTTGTGAATTTGTACCTGAAGTATGTACCTTGAGTTTCTATTAAATGTGTTGAATAGTTTAAAAATGAATATCTTTTTCTTTATAATTAAATTGATTTACTTTTTACACTTCCGTCGTTAAATGAAAAGTTCCGTTTTATTTAATATTTAATTATATCCATTTATTTTCGAAAAGTTGAACTCTTATCATAATTAATATTAATTAAGTCTAAGATAATTTGCATATACATATAATATATAATAAAACTTGAATTTGAAACAAAAGTTTTCGTTATTTTTATTTTTTAGATTAGATTAGTTTAATTAGATGAGATTTAAAAAAAAAAGTTATTAATTATTCTGTCTTGGACACGTTTAGCTGCGGATGAGGCAGCAGCTTCTTGTACAACAATATTGTCCGTTGGGGCTTTCAAATTTATTTCGTTTTCAAATTGAAATGGTTGGTCACCCAAGCGAATGTTGTGTAACGTTGCGCATACATTGACAATTTTGCCTGCAAACCCGGGATCATAGAGAATAATCCTCTGTTTCGATAAGCATCGCCATGTTACTTTAAGGACGCCAAACAGCCGCTCAACTGGATTGCGAGCTTTACAAAGCGCCTCGTTATAAAAAAATTTAGGTGTCCACTCCGGCTGGTTTGGTAAAGGCGTCATAAGCCACGGCTCCAACGGGTATCCAGAATCCCCTGGAGAACACTGTAACATTGAATTTTTTTACGAATTAAAAAAACTTACCAATCAAAAACATTTGATTGCCATTGTCAATTGATCGTTGCATCACTCTACGGACTGCACATGAGCTCCAAATAAATGAACAATCAAAATTTTCAAATATGGATCACATATCTGAAGAAATAAAGCATTAACAAATGTTTCAAATTACTTTTGTTGGTTATAGAAAAGCTTTCCATTTGCACGTTTAAAGAGTGGTATCCGTGATGGTTCACGTAAGCTTCCTCATGATTTTTGGGAGCATAAATCGACACATGGGTGCAATTGATTGCCCCGATAGTGCCTCCAATGAATGGAGAAGGTGCTGACGCAAATATTTCTTTGGCAGCTTGGCGCTCAACTTGGATCATTGGGAATTTGACATACTTGAAAAATAAAGAACTGTTTATGACATATGTCACCCGGTGGATACATCCTTTCAGTTTAGAGTCCAATTGGGCAACCAAGTTGTTGACTACGTTTAGACTTAGCCGATAAAGTTTCCGGAACTCGGTGGACGGCAATTCGAAGGGATCGTCCACGTCTCGGAGTGAACGCCGATCCACCGGATGCGCGTTTAGTTCACGACCACTCCGATATAAATTTAATGCCAAATATTCAAACGCCATTCCTTTTATTAATTTTATTTTTACACGCAAATAACCTTTAACGTTTGTTAACAACACAAAACTATATGCCGCTAGATTAACAACACAGCTGATTTTACAATAACGTATGTTGTCAAAAAAAAAAGCTACTGAATAGCAGAATTGTTAGCGTCCGTTGTTTAGTTGATTTGGAAACTTCGAGTGTTTTTAAAAAAGTTACTGAATCGCGCTACAGGTAGAAAGCAAACTGCTCCGACATCTCGTTTAGAGATTTGCGGCAGGTTGCCACCGTTTTAGTGTTGCCGCTGACCGAATCAAGAGTCTTTAGCGCTGCGTGACTGTCGGAAAAAATTTCGATTTATTTATGTCCAACTTCTTTGGTTCTTAGATAGTCAACAGCCTCCTGAAAGACACTGCAATGATCAGAAAGACGAAAAGACCTTTTTAAATCTAATGGGGCTGAGAAAACACCCCATCCCACCCTGTTCTCAAGCTTTGTGCCATTGGTGTAGAAGTGAAGTGATTCAACCCCTTCACACTCATTGGAGCACCATGCTCTTTGAGGTATTAGCATTTTGTATGTTTTAATAAAGCTGTGAATGGGGATGTAGTAGCCCGCATTATGTAAGCCTAGTTTATTTACAATTGTTGCGTGGTCAACTTGACTAGACTTCCACCCAGGCAACACTCATAGTCTTAGAGCGGCATTCGTCGCGAATTGTTTCCCCGCAATATCAATCGACAGTATATTTAATATGATGTCTAAAGCTTCCGAGGGTATATAAAATTGGGTTTCGCCCGATCTTAGCTTTCCTTTCTTGTGGTTATTAAAATTCAATCACAAAGTGGTTATCAATAAAAAACATGGTGTTTCTGGAAGTTAAAAACCAAATAAAAGATTTATTGCGGAAAGGTGAGTCCTTGCGATAAGTAGATTTAAAAGTTAATGTAAGCCACACGACTGGGCAACGATTGCGAAAAAATGTTGTCCAAAGTGTTCCAAAGGACAAAGGAGGTAGGCCAAGGAAAATTAGAGGTCGCGATGCCAACCTTCTTTAGAACCAAAAATCAGTGGACAACTTGGCGAAGCATTTGTGCTTACCAGTATTTTGTTGTCGCTGTATTAACGCCGAACTGGTTTTGAGATAGAGAGTACAAGTGCATAAATAATAACATAAAACAAAAATAAATAAGAAGGGAAAGTAGGGGGAACCGAAACCCCGTTTTTTTATTTCAAATCGCTGCAAGTATTAAATTGTATTCAATTTGTTTCAAAAGCTACTGAAAAAACTAAGTTTTTTTGCATTTTTCAAAACTTCCATCATATGGAAAGTAGACGTGGTTATGGTCCCATTTCAAAATTTTTTTACGATGATAACAGGAGTATCGCGGAAAATAGGCTCACCAAGTTTTTGTCTGTTACAAACAACCGTTTTGCGAATAAAGTTAATATACGCTCAGGTATCAAAATGCCTTGCACTTGGAGAAAATAGCGGCTGCTGAATTCGAAAGTGTTGGACAATGTTACAGTATTGCAGTGTACATGTACACGTACATTTCCGCATTCTAAAATTATTTGTTAAGGCACTTAAAAAGTGTTAGTTATAAATGCGTACTTTTCTCCTTTATTTACAATAACTACCCTATTCTTTCTTCTTTATAAATTATCAAACATTAACAAATATTCTATATTGGAAAGTTATCAAATTTTATTATTCCAATCAAAACTTAAAAGCTTTTTCTTTGTTTAATTATAAACACGAAATATGTTATAAACTTTAGGTTAATTTGTAAATGTTTGAAAATTAATCAAAAACACAATCAGGCGGTAAATGTTAAAAAAAGAAATTTGGCAATGTTTCTTTTGTTTGTGCCGAGTGGTGAAAATCAAGAGTTTGTTAAACTGTTTAGCTACAGAACATATGCTCATCCGCGCATTAGATAATAAAATATATGTATGTATGGATCACTTTTTGAGGGTAGTGAGTATAGTCTTCTTCACGTAAAAAAGTGAGTCTGAAGTATCAAAAGCACCGGAGTGAGTATTAAAATCCTGACATAAACTACGAAGTGGCTCATTTAAGTAGTTCAAAATTATTTCTGCGTGTCTTTAGAAAAAAAAAGCCGGAAATGCCTCTAACCTCGGGAAGGAACGTTTAGCTTTACTGTCAGTAACTATAAATAAAATGCCTAACATTTCTCTGCAACTTGCAAGCGTAGGAAGATTAATGATGAAAGCAGAAATTGTTTTCGGATTGACTCAATCCTGTCGGAAAAAACTTGATAGCGCTGGTTCCAATCAACAGATTCATATTCCAGTATTGGCCTCAATCACGTTGTGAAAATAACCTTCCTAATGTAAAGGTCACTGAATTATGTTAACCATCGTTTTACAAACGCTAAAATAAGATTGAAGTTTGAGTTAAACACCGTTGAAGGTTATGGTTACATACATATATCATAAGAAACCGGTTGAACCGCCCTGCGAGAAAACATATTACTTCACATTTTTCAAGGTTTAGTGGCATGTAATTTACTTCACACCGATTAGCCATGCTATTTAAATCTGCTTGTTATAAAGACCATTCATCCACTGAATAATACGATCTAAAAAGTTTAATATAACCAGTGTAGTACAATACAATTATTGAATATTTTATTACAGAAGGTATGGCACTTATAAAAATTAAAAACTGAATCGGACAAATGTGACTTCTAGAAGAACCCCATGAATAATGCTCGAGCAAATATTTTTAAAAAAGAATCGTTGTATTCTGTCCTTGAAGTAAGAGGATCCAACTAAGAATATTAGGTTGAAAACCAAGGAGATCGAGTTAATAAATGAGTAAAAAGTGACTAACTCCTCGAATGCTTTATTTAAATCGGTGTTTATAACATGTGCATTCATAATTTCTCTGACTCCATTTGGAGCATGAGTAAAGAATTCAAGTACATTAGTAGCGGTAGATTTCTCTTTAGAGAGCCTATATTGCGTGCTGGAAATGGTAGAGGATATGGAATATATTAAACAGTCAACAACAAAATTCAAATAATTTTGGATTACCAGAAAGCTTTGCTCTAACCCGATAGTTTTCCAAAGATGACCTACTCCGGGTAAAGGGGTTTAATGAATGATTCTTTCCAAGCTAATGGGAAAACTCCAAGTTTAAGAGAAAGATGAAATAACGAGGAAGAAAACATCTTATATTTTCTAATTGTTATTTATGATCTTTAACTTTAAATAAAGTATTTTATATTACTTATAATTCCACACCGAGGAATACAACAGTGGCGACGAGGATTTTGGAACCTGTTCTGTTACACGAATTCCCGCAATGGACTCAGACGACGTGCGTAATTTATTTGCACAAATTCAGGAGCAACATGAAGGGGACAACCAGGCAATGCAGAACCTGGCGAAGCAACTTCTTTCCAGCCAACTGCAGCCAAGCGCATCATCAAAAAGGGAAGATAAAGGTGAAGAGTTCATCATTGAAGCACTTACTTCTAGCATAAGCGAGTTCTGTTACGACCCAGAACGTAACCTCACTTTCGACATGTGGTATACGCGGTATGAAGATCTCTTCGAAGTCGACGCTGCTAAATTAGACGATGCAGCCAAAGTCAGGCTTTTACAGCGGAAACTCAATACTGTCGTTCACAGCAAGTATATAAATTACATTTTGCCAAAGCACGCTCGTGATTTCACCTTCGCCGAAACAGTAGAAAAGCTCAAGCAACGAATATATATATTTGTCTAAAAAAAAAATTGAGTCTGCTCAACTTAAATATATAAGCGTTCTAATCAATGGCACGAAAATCGATTTGCAGTTTGACACCGCGTCGGATATCACGATCATATCGGAAAATAATTTCCAGAAGCTTAATGTGTCAAACACGTTCGCAGTCGAGCAATCAGCTCGAAGCGCAACGGGCGCACTGCCTCTTTCATTACAATTTGATTGCAACGTCGAAATCAAACAGCAACGAGCAGAGCTAACATGCTTCGTCACACCAATCAAAAACTTAAGCGTATTGGATCTCGACTGGATTACGGCTTTTAACCTCAACAACATGTCTATCAATGCTATTTGCAACCAGTTGGCACTGGAAAACAGGGTGTTTGATGAAAAACTTGGCTTGTGCACTAAAACTAAAGCGCACTTGGTGGTCAAACCTGACCATAAACCAATCTTTCGACCAAAACGGCCTGTAGCCTATGCAATACAGCACCTCGTTGAGGAAGAATTACAAAGACTTCAAGACACAAATGTCATCTCTACAGTCAACTACTCCGAGTGGGCCGCGCCGATTGTCGGTTCAAAGAAGTCAGTACCCGCTTCCTTTACCCGAGGACATTTTTGCAAAACTAGCGATCGCTAAATATTTTAGCCACATAGACCTTTCTGATGCTTTCCTTCAAATTGAGGTAGAAGACGACTCAAGGGAACTGCTTACGATAAACACGCACCTGGGTTTATTTCGCTACAACCGTATGATTTTTGGCGTGAAAACTTTTCCAGCCATTTTTCAACAAGTCATGGACAAAATGCTGGTCGGTCTTGAATATGCCGCAGCGTATATCGATGATATCGACGAATCCAAGTATATGGGTTCAAACTTAAATTCGCCAAATGCAGGTTTTTAGTGACCGAAGTCAAGTATTTGGGATACATAATAAGTCAAAACGGACTTCAACCAGACCCGGAGCGGGTCTCAGCAATCAATGACTTGCCAGAAACGAACAACATCGTCGAACTACGTTCGTTTCTTGGCGCCATCAATTTCTATGGGAGGTTCATCAACAAAATCCGCCCACTTATGAGTCCACTTGATGGGCTTTTGAAGGCGAACACGAAATGGCAATGGACTCAAACTCATCGGAAATGCTTCAACAGTCTTAAGGAAATACTGTCCTCAAAGGGCTCAGTCAAAGCTGTCAGCCACGCATCGCGCTCGCTTACCTCTGCTGAAAAGGCATACAGCCAAATTGAAAAAGAGGGCCTCGCACTGATATTTGCGGTCACGAAATTTCATAAGATGATTTTCGGCAGGGCATTTAAGCTCCATACCGATCAAAAGCTGTTGCTTGCCATTTTCGGTAAGAAAACTGGAATTTCGGCACATCAGATGGGCTCTACAGTTGTTAGCATATGACTTTAAAATCAGCTTCATCTCTACAAGTAGCTTCGGTTATGCCGACGTGCTCTCACGTCTCATCAACAACAACAGCAAATCATCCGAAGACTACGTCATCGCATCGGTAAAGTTTGAAGATGAAATTAAAAAAATTTTGTCAGACACGATAGACCAGTTACCAGTAACACACAGGATGATCAAGTACGAATCACGTAAAGATAAAACACATATTTGAATACGTGGAAACCGGTTGGCCAGCTTTAACCAACGCGGGCGCCGAATTAAAAGCATTCTTAAATCGAATAGACGACATAAGCGTAATCGATGGATGCATTATGTTGGGCCAGTGCGTAGTCGTACCACAAATAATACGCAGGAAAGTTCTCAAACAACTATACTGATCTCATCGAGGTTTTGAGCGCACCAAGGCCATCGCTAGAAGTTTTGTTTACTGGCCACACATCTATTCCGATATTGAAACATTAGTAAGAAATTGCAACAACTGTGCCGGAGCGGCAAAAATGCCTACAAAGACAACGCTGCAGCCATGGCCTAGTCCCACAGGCCCGTGGGAACGTCTACATATTGACTATGCAGGACCAATTAACGGTGATTACTTCTTGGTAATTATTGACGCCTACTCAAAGTGGTGATATCAAGGACAATATGTTCACCAAAATTTGTAAAATTGATGCTAAGTTAATAATTTTATTTTTATGTGGCTTTTATTTAAACTCGCGAACAAAGGTCCGTTTAGCTTAAATGAGTTGTTAAGCAAATAACTAAAAACTTCAGTTACTACATCAATTTTAAAAGATTACACGTTACGTTAATATTAAAAGATAGATTTGCGTATTGTTAAGTTACTAGTCTTAATTTTTGATGTTATTTTTAACTCTATATCATCAGAAACAAAACCCGATTTCTCAGAGGGATTACAACCAGCTTCTTTACTGTCGGCTCACTCAAAGGAGCTGGAGGTTTTGCAACAATAGGAGCGGGTTGAGTAGGTGGAAGCGATTGTATTCACTTCAGTTGAATATACCTAACATTTAAGTTAGCATGGTCAGTACTGTCTTAAAATAAGAAGAAGCTCAAGTACAGATAACTGTTGAAGAAAATGTTGAAGAGGAACCCTGAAGCGGAAGGGAGGGAGACAAAAGATGAATAAGCTCAATTGAAAGGGGTTGAGGCATTAAATTATGTTGAAGTATTGAATAAAGAGCTGCAACGCTTTCCTGGGACGGACTGTTAGTTCGTTTGCGTTAACTCTCCAGGTTGCAAAGTTTGACTATGTCAACACTAAAATTACTAAAACGCGTTTTCATACAGTTATTTTAAATAATACCAACGAATAATTCTACCTACACTAATTAAGTCTAAGACTTTAACAATCAATTCAGCACAGATTCAGGACTACCATGAACTCCGTCGGGGCTCCCGCAAGACAACGTTGGAAAATTCTATAATCAATTCCGACGTGATCACGAAATTTCGAAATTCGGAAGCTTGCCATCAGAGATTCCGAGTGAAATGCAATTTTGACAGTTATTCGTGAAAATAATCTACGAACGTTTTTCTTTATCGGAATAAGTGCAAGTAATATTTGGATATTTCGCACTAAAGTAATTTAAAATGTAAGAAGTGTTTATCAATAGCTGTAGTGCATACATTTAAATCTATTTTTCGACAGGTCAAGGCCATCCACTAACAGGAGTTAGTATGAGAGACTGGTGAATATGATGGAGAAGCGGGCAGACATTGCACAAGGTTTTCCAAAAGCCTCTTAAGAAAAACCCGTGCAGCCGAACAGCCTTGGGTCTCCAGTTAATGATATTATTTCGCAGACAGCTTTGTTTCAATTGAATGTTTCAAATTACAAAATATTAGAAAAAATTGTATAGTATTATCAAGGATAGTTGAATCATAAAACACAAAGATAATGTGCCAAGTTAGATTAACGCTGTGTGCTAAGTAAAACGCTTCAAAATAAAAGCAAAACATATCGCAGCTAGTGAGTGATGTCTTTGCCTTCGTCTTTCTCTGCATCTCTTAAGAGCCGCTCAAGTAGAGGCTCTCCTCGCGCGACTAACAAAGCAGCAAAGTTGGATAAGAGCATCGCTTTATCTACGGTACTTTCAGCTCTAAGAGACTTAGAAGAGAAAGTGCAGAGTCAAACTGAGAAGCTGGAATCGATGTTTGAAGGTTTCTCATCAAGGCTAGCGGACATCGAGAATAAGCTGACAAAGCGAATAAACGAAGAAATTGTATTGCTTACAATAAAGACCACAGAAACTGCCGCGCAAATAGCATCGCTTGAACTGCATGTGAGTACTCTTGAAAGTAAACTGAGCTCACTGAGCAAACAAATATACAGTCAGCGAGAGACTTAGAAGAGAAAGTGCAGAGTCAAACTGAGAAGCTGCAATCGATGTTTGAAGGTTTCTCATCAAGGCTAGCGGACATCGAGAATAAGCTGACAAAGCGAATAAACGAAGAAATTGTATTGCTTACAATAAAGACCACAGAAACTGCCGCGCAAATAGCATCGCTTGAACTGCATGTGAGTACTCTTGAAAGTAAACTGAGCTCACTGAGCAAACAAATATACAGTCAGCGAGAGACTTAGAAGAGAAAGTGCAGAGTCAAACTGAGAAGCTGCAATCGATGTTTGAAGGTTTCTCATCAAGGCTAGCGGACATCGAGAATAAGCTGACAAAGCGAATAAACGAAGAAATTGTATTGCTTACAACAAAGACCACATAGACTGCCGCGCCAATAGCATCGCTTGAACTGCATGTGAGTACTCTTGAAAGTAAACTGAGCTCACTGAGCAAACAAATATACAGTCAGCGAGAAAAGGGATATCTTGGCTTTAGTGCTGACGCCGTGTTTTTTTGGATTACCGTACGTTGAATGGGAAAATCTTAAGAGCACCTTCAATCATATTTGTCAGTCGATTGATTTTCTGGTGCCTCAAATAAGATACAGCTTCCGGACAAAGCAACGTGAAAACCAAAGCCATAGCGGAGCGGTTATAGTAAAATTCCACTCACCTCTCGATCGAAACCGCACATTAGCAGCGTTTAGAGAGTACAGGAAGAGTACAAAGAAGCCTATCTCTCTTAATGCTATTGGCCTTGAGGGGCAATCTTCAATATATGAAAGCCTCTCTGTTAATAATAGAAAACTTCTACAAGAGGCTATTAAGTTGCGCCGCGCTGGAGATTTGGTATCGGTATTCAATTTGCGGGGCGATGTATGTGTTCGAAAGGAGAAGGAGCTGGATGCGCAGAAAATATTGAATCAGCTTAAATTGCAGAGTTGCTGTGAAGCAGATAATGTTTAGATTAGTTGTTTTTATTCTGATGTTATATTTTAAGTTTTCTATTTTTATTATACTGACGGTCTTTCTAGCTTTTATAATGTCCAAGTCAATTTCTGATGATCCTCTGAACTTGCTTTTGTTTGTTTGCCTTTATGTTCTTTGTTGTAATTTATGGCTGTTAAAAGTAGTATAGATATGACAACAGTCTGGCGATGTTGAATGTTTTATGTAAGCGCTTTGATGGACTCAACATTGTGCATTTTAATGCACACAGCCTTAGTTCTGTTAAAATTGATGTGGTAAGAAATGTTTTTGAATGTTCTTCTGTTGATGTAGTTTGTGTGTCCGAAACTCGGTTTGTTAATGATGTTAGTGACGTGAGCTATAGTTTGAGAAACTATAACCGAATTCGAAATGACCGGTTAGGTAGAAGGGGCGGAGGAGTGGCAATATACTATAAAAGCCATTTGAATGCAAAGCTTGTATGTAAATCTGAAGGAAGCGGCGTTGAATATATTTTTGTTGAATTGTTTAGTTCGTCTTCAAAAGTATTAGTTTCTTGTGTATATAACCCGCATAAGTCCAATTGTCTGTCACCATTTTTCGATGTTATGTCATCTGTGGCCGAAGACTACATAAACATAATTATATGTGGAGACTTTAACATAAATCTTCTTACTTCTGATTCAAAGCGTTTTACTGATGATATAGACGGAGTTGGTCTCTCACTCCTTAATACGACTGTGCCCACACGGTATGGGAATAACTCTAAGCATAGCCTACTTGACTATTTTATAGTTTCTGACCCAACTATTGTTTTAAATTTTGACCAGCTTCTCTTCATCTCGGACCATGACCTTATATTCTGCACTATTGACATTGTCTTTGACTATCCTTCTAATGGCAATAATTTTATGTTTAGGGATTATAAGCACTTAAACTTGGACTCTCTATATTTACATCTCTCGTGTATTAACTGGTGTGACTGTTGGCGTCTTGCTACTGTAAATGACAAGCTTAGTTTCCTTAATGACAATTTATTAAATGCTTTTAATTTGTTTGTGCCTGTCCGTAAAAGTAAGAACATATCTACGTCCATGGTTCAATGAAAAAGTTGAAACTACTATTAAAATAAGAAATAAACTGCACACTGTATGGAAAAGGAACCCAACAGAATCCAATTGGGTATCGTTTAAATCTGCACGAAACAAGGCCACATATGCAATCAGAATGGAAAAGAGAAAGTTTTTCACCTCAAAATTAGACCCCTCGCTCCGATCATCTGTTTTGTGGCGTAACATTAAAAAGTTGCGTGTATGTGATCGTTCTGTATCTGATTGTAAATTAAATGTTGACGATGTAAATAAATACTTTATTAACGGTCCCGCGTCTATCGTACCTCGTCCTCATTTCGTTCCACTTGCGGCTTCTAAATTTGTTGGACCTATGTTTAAATTTGACTCTGTTTCTGAGTGCGATGTCATTAGATGTGTTATGAATGTTAAGTCAAATGCAGCTGGAGAGGACAGCCTACCAATTAAATTTATTAAAATTGTTTTACCTTATATAAGTAGCATTCTAGCGCATGTTATCAATCATTGTATTACCACTTCCTGTTTCCCAAACGCTTGGAAAATTGCATTTGTACAACCGGTGGCAAAGAAATCATCTCCTAGGGTCTTTTGCGATTATCGGCCTATTAGCATCTCGCCATCGCTCTCTAAGGTTTTTGAATCATTATTAGCTGAGCAAATTAATACGCATATCCACAAACATAATCGTATCTCCCCTTTTCAGTCAGGATTTAGGGCAAAACATAGTTGCTCAACGGCTATGCTTAAAATCCTAGATGATATTAGGATGCCTTTTGATAAGAACCAGTTAACGCTACTTTGCTTGCTCGATTTCTCAAAAGCATTTGACTCGGTGAATCATCTGATTTTATGTGATAAGCTTAAGCACTACTATGGGTTTGATGAAAATTCTGTGAAACTTTTAAAGAGCTACATAACGGACAGGCATCAACGCGTTAGGGTAGGTGTAAATACTTCTAAATTAGGAAAGCTTACCTCTGGTATTCCTCAGGGTTCAATTCTTGGACCCCTTTTATTTAGCCATTTCGACAATGACATTTTCGCAAAAGTGCATGCCTATGCGGATGATATCCAGTTATATCTGTCAAATAGTTTTGAACATATAGACTTATTAGCTAGCCAATTTAGCCAAGATATTTACTCCATTGAGCAGTGGTCCAAGAGAAACGGTCTTTGTCTTAACTCTGGAAAGTCATTTGTTTTACCAATTACCAAGAAGAAACTTAACATAAGTAAAAGTTTTACCTAAGTTCGCACATGGTAATAAGCCTTTGGAATATGTTAATAAAATTTCAAACCTAGGGTTTATTATAAACTCCAGCCTTTCTTGCACTGATCACATAAAAGCTGCTGTTTCTAAAGTTTATGTTACGTTGAGAAGCCTTCGTCAAACTGCAGAATTTACCCATGTAGGCACTAGGCGCCAACTGGCAATTCAACTGATATTGCCTATTATTACTTACTCTGATTTGGGTTATAATAGGCTAGACTCAATTTCGGATCATAAGATTAGAGTACTATTTAACCAGGTAACCCGATATGTGTGTGGGCTAAAGAAGTTTGACCACATATCGCAGTGGAGGACAAGTGTTTTAGGCTGTGAAATACAGGACTATTTAAAGGCAAGAACCTGTAGTTTTCTTTTCCGGCTTATCTCAACTAAGACCCACATTTCTTCATCAGACTTCTTTTTGATTATTAAATTAAATTAATTTTTAATTTAATTTTTCATAACCACTTCTCTCAGGCTTTGAACCCGGGAGCTCGGGAAATGTGGTGATTTCCGAAAAAGTACTATAACTTCAACCATTTAAAACTGTTGTTGTTTTTTCACAAAAAAATATTCCATAAACTGGCCTTGAGCTCAATTAAATTGTAAAATATTAACATTTACTAGGCTAACAGAAATATGAACAAACATTTCTATACAAGGATGAGCACACCTTAAAAATGCATTATAATATAAAGTAAAATACTTATACATAAATTGCAAAATAAAAAAACACAAACAACAACCACACAAACAAGTTAAATAGCGGCAGATCAGTTGCTCTTGTTTGTAGTTGGTTTGTTCTAGGAAGATGAAATAAACACAACAGCCAACTCGGCTAGCGTAGCACAATAGGTAGCGTATTGGCTCTGCAACTCCGAGCTCCCGGGTTCAAAGCCTGAAAGAAGTGGTTATGAAAAATTAAATTAAAAATTAATTTAATTTAATAATCAAAAAGAAGTCTGATGAGGAAATGTGGTGATTTCCGAAATAGTACTATAACTTCAACCATTTAAAACTGTTGTTGTTTTTTCACAAAAAAATCTTCCATAAACTGGCCTTGAGCTCGATTAAATTGTAAAATATTAATAATAATAATAATAATAATAATAATAACATAATAACTTCAACATCGACGATCTGTAAAAAGTAAGTAGGAACAAGTAAGAAAAGCTAAATTCGGGTGAAACCGATTTTTATATACCCTCGCGATGTATTTTTGTATGGTCGGTGCCCATAATATCATAAAATTTCCGTTTCTTTGTTTCAAATCGCTGCTAATATTAAACTTTACTCAATTTGTTCCAATAAATACTGAAAAACGAAGTTTTTTGAATGTGATGGTAGTGATATCAAGGACAATATGTTCAACAAATTTTGTGACGATACCTACAGACGATTTTTTATAAGTGGGCGTGGTAATGCCCATTTTTCAAAATTTCATAAAAATCAAGTTTCTTAATTAAGTATCTCTCTAAATATCAAATTTTTATTAATATGTTCCAATAGAATAGAATAAAGGAAAAACGAATTTTTTTGCACTTTTTAAAAATTTCCATTATATGGGAGGTGCGGTGCGCGATGTTATTAACCTATCTTGACCATTTTCAATACTAACCTACCCGGTCCAAAGAGCAATCTGTGTACCAAATTTCATTGAGATATGATTTCTTAGTCAGCTTTGTTTCAATTGAATGTTTCGAATTACAAAATAGTAGAAAAAATTCAATAGTATTATCAAGGATAGCTGAATCATTAAACAAGTATAAAGTGCCAAGTTAGATTAACTATAAGATAACATAATAACTTTAACATCGACGATCTGTAAAAAGTAAGTAGGGACAAGTAAGAAAAACTAAATTCGGGCGAAACCGTTTTTGATATACCCTCGCGATGTATTTTTGTATGGTCGGTGCCCATAATATCATAAAATTCCCGTTTCTTCGTTTCAAATCGCTGCTAATATTAAACTTTACTCAATTTGTTCCAATAAATACTGAAAAACGAAATTTTTTGAATGTGATGCTGGTGATATCAAGGACAATATGTTCACCAAATTTTGTGACGATACCTTAAATCGTTATATCGATTTTTTATAAGTGGGCGTGGTAACGCCCATTTTTCAAAATTTCATAGAAATCAAGTTTCTTAGTTATGTAACCATCTCTCTAAATATCAAATTTTTATTAACATGTTCCAATAGAATAGAATAAAGGAAAAACGAAATTTTTTGCCCTTTTCAAAAATTTCCGTTATATGGGAGGTGCGCGAGGTTATTCACCTATCTTGACCATTTTCAATACCAACCTACCCTGTCCAAATTTCATTGAGATATATCAATTGTTACTCAAGTTCTAACCACGGACAGACGGACGGACAGACAGTCAGGGCTAAATCGATTCCTCTTTTCATTCTGATCATTTTAGTATATACATATATATGTAATATCTATCTCGATTATTTTTTGCGGTTACAAACAACCGTTATGCGAACAAAGTTATAATACCCTTGTGTACAAGTACGCTCGGGTATAAAAATGTTTGCTAATTAATTGAGTTGTTGTAAAAAGTAAAACGATATTTTGTTTTTGTTATTCTCTGCATTGTACAGGTTTGGTTGGACCATACAGCTTTGTACAACGGAAGATATCTGTAAACAAAACTGAGCCCAGAACAGCGAGAAGGAAAGCAAACAAATACAATAGAGGACTGCTAACGCAATGGAACCAATTTAATGTTTTTGGATATAAAAAATTATTGTATTGACTGTGAAAATATATGAATTTTCTTTCAAGTGCTGTCAAAAAAGTAAACAAAAATCGCCGAATTTCGTGTAAAGATTTGGTAGCACTTATTCGAACTTAGCGTTAAAGTTGGGAGCACGAACTACGAAAACGTCGGAATTGCTAATAGCATTTTCGCCGAATTCGTGACGGAAGATTTCTTCACGACAGGAGTTCATTCGGAATCAGTGATTGATCCGTTTATATGAGAAACCCAATCGCAAAACGATATTTTGAATTTTGCAACTTCCGAAAACGCAAGACATAATTAAAAAGTGCTAAGCAAAAAATTTAGAATGTATCGATAAACAAAAAAGATAGAAGTTTTAAAGGTTATGTAAGTTTTATAAAGATAACGAAGAGTTTTAGACACCTAAAAAACTAAAGGCAAACAGCAGTTTTAGCATATGTAAGTATGACTGACAAACAAGGAGTTGAGAAAAAATGTGCGCAAACTTACATAAACAAATTAACAAAGTTTAAAGGAAATAAGAAACAATATCAATGATTCGGCTATTGATAAAAATCAATACTAAAACGCTCAACAAGATTTAACTTAGCTTTAAATGCGCACAGATAAATATCTAAATCTTTTTATCACTACATTATTGATTTATATTTATATGTATTTAAAAATCTCAGAATATCAAAGAAAATACATAGGTTCACTACTGCGAATACTTACAAATGGTACATATCGCAAACGTCAAACTGTTTAGTTGTGTATTTACTGTGCTCATTTTTTCATTTAATATTTTGTTGATTATTTGAAGTATATTACGAGTATTAATGTCATTGTTATTTAGACTTTAAATAAATTTAAATACTAAAAAAGAGCTCTAGCTGCTGTGGCTATCAGCTCGACTTAAATACTAGATATTATATAGACTTACAGCTCTATTCTGTGCACTTGACAAATTAACAAAATATTGATAATTTATCAAGATTTTTATCAAGCAAGAAGCTCTTTGTTATTCTGTGACAACCTTGATCAAACGTAAAGCTTCAGACTGCAGGGCTTTTCCCCACATGTGTGGTGAACAATATAATGAAGCAGAAACTGCTGATTTCTGTTTACTTTATATTATTCATGAAATAGATTCTTCTACATCGTAAGTATTTCACATATTTTTCATTAATTTTTAAAATAACATGTAACTTATTATTAAATTTAATTTATTGGAAGTCAAAACACTACCAAACGTGTCACGTGTCAAACGAAAATTTTGCATAAACGTGTTATCACTCAAAGAAAATGCGAAAATAGAGATCGCGTATCTCTATTTTCGCAATTTTCCTTTTCTTATAACAATAACAATAAAAGTTAAATATATTCTTTCATTCTAATAAATTAATTTTCACAACTATGCACAAAGAGTAAAACAGATGTTTTATTTGTCAAGAGCATTTGACATCTTGTCAGTTTATCAAGAAAAGAGCTTTTTATTTTTGACATAGAATAGAAAAATCTTGATAAATTGTCCATCTTGATAAATAAGCAAGATGTTGAATTTGTCAAGTGCACAGAATAGAGCTGTTATTGTGTAGACCTATTTATTTACGTATACATCCGTATACATATATTAAATTTAAGACATTCACTTAGGATATAGGAAATTGTTATACATACTCCACATGCATCACAGTAGAGAGTCTGGCTACTATCAAAAATATGTTGATGTTGGCTATTGTATGTCCCAGTCGATGTCTAGAAAATATTCTTATTTTGTATTTGTTTCCTACTGTAGGATATTTTGGTGGATCACCTTCTCGATTGATTACAATATAGTGGTAGTGATTGTAGTTTAACCAATATTTTTTTTCTTTGAAAGTTGCTTTGATATACATATCTTCAAGGTCAAGTTTTTCGCCTGCAAGATCTGTTGTAATTGGTGCAGAGCATGCGTATTAAGCATCAAGATGGTTTTATAATAAATGTCTGATTTCTTGGGCTGGATGCGGCTTTAAAAACCCAAAGGCTATCAGAAAAACTATTGTTTTTTGACAATAACTTAATGTTGTTCTTAGAGCGGTTGCAGTTGCTTTTGCAGTAAATATCAAAGCAGAATTATGTATTCAGCTTAAGGCAACAATTTGCCAGTCGTCGTTTACGACAGCGTGGTATTACACAAGAAACCACAAAATATGAGCATACAGTTACTGCAAGATTGGATAAAATTTTATTTGATTCTCAAATTGGTCGATGGTTTTACTTTCTGGTTCCAATTTAGTCCAGAAATTCTTAAAAAAACTTCGGTTACGGATATTGCCCCAAAATATTAATGTAATTTTGTACAGTTCAAGTATTAGAGAATTTAATGAATTAACAAAATTGGCAGATAATGTTTGGGAGCAAATTAACAAATCTGAACTAGCTTCTGTAAGTCGTTTTCAAAATTCAAAAGAGGAGAAATCAATTATCGCGAATTTAGTAAAGACAACCGAAATTATGTGTGAGAATTTCCAAAATATTTCTATGGAATTAAGTGAAATTAAAAGGAATATGAATCAAAGTTGTAAAGACAACCGAAATTATGTGTAACAATTTCCAAAATATTTTTATGGAATTAAGTAAAATTAAAAGGAATATGAACCAAAGTTGTTTTAGGTCGCGTTCGATTAATAGAAATCGTTTCAGAATTTAGGAATCAATCAAAAACACGTAACATTTCAATTTGGTTATGTAGGTATCATTATAAATTTGGTAACAATGCAAAGGAATGTGAAAAACCAAGTGATTTTTCAAAAAAATAAGGATTCGACAAACTAAAATCATCCGTTGTTGCGGCGACAAACAACTTAGATGTTTCTATGCGTCGCCTGTTTATATTTGATAATCAGAACAGATTACATTTTTTAATTGATAGTGGAGCTGAGATTTCTGTGCTTCCTATTTATAAATTTCAATGTACCCAAAAATCTGCGGATATTGTATTAACGGCAGCCAACGGTTCGTCAATTTCAACCTACGGGAACAAACTTTTCAATTTTAGTTTATGATTGAGACGGGAATTTTCCTTCACATTTTTATTAGCTGATATTGCAAAACCAATTATTGGTGTCGATTTTTAGTGCAAATTTGGTCTTTTAATTGACATTAAACACATACGTTTAGTCGATCCGTTAACGAATCTTTCGGTTAACGCAGTTTCATATTTTTGTACGATTCCACTCCCAAATATTTTTGCAGAAGGTAACAAATATACAAGTTTATTGAAAGAATTTCGTTCTCTTATTTTAGAACCAAATTATTCAAAACCGGTTAAACATTCAACCGTACATCGACTTGATATAATATTAAACCTTCCATTTTCTAAGCCAAGGCGTTTAGATCCCATTAAGTATCCGGTTGCTAAACAAGAACCCGATTTTTTAGTTTAAACTGGAATTTGCAGACCTTCAAATTCCTCAGTAGCGTCTCCACTTCATTTGGTACCAAAGAAAGAGGTTAATGACAGGTGTCTCTGCGGTGATTTTAGAATACTTAATACTGTAACTGTACAGAATCGTTATCCCTTGCCTCATATTCACGATTTTAATATGGATCTTAGGAATAAAAAGATATTTTCAAAATTAGATTTGGTTAGAACATGCCACCAAATTCCAATGGCAGAGAAATATATTTACAAAACAGCGATTGCTACTCCTTTCGGTATGTTTGAAATCATTCGAATGCCTTTTGGTCTTAGGAATTCATCACAAACATATCAAAGGTAAATTAATGAAGTAGTTAGTAATTTAGGCTTTGTCTTTAAATATATTGATAATCTTCTTATTGGAAGCGAAGATAAAGAACAGCACGTAAGAGATCTTAGAGTTCTTTTCCAACGTCTATCAGAGTACGGTCTTAATATTAAGCAAAGCAAATGTATTTTCGGTGTTACAAATATTGACTTTTTGGGACATAAAATATTTGAAACTGACATACAACCTTTCGTAAAATAGAGTTGAAGCTATTCACAATTTCAAGCGGCCAAAGTCAATTAAACAGGCACAAAAATGTATACGAATGGTTACTTATTAACATAGATATATTCCATAATTAGCACAATTTACTGGAGTTATTTATGACTTGATCAACAGGACAAGTAAAAAACGTGATAAAGCATTAGAGTGGGATGACACATCAAATGAAGCTTTTGAATGCAAAAATTCTTTTATATTGATCATGACAAAACATCAAAAATTTCCTTTTTTGAAAACTAAACTTAACAAAGAATTCTTAAATCAATTTAATTAATATACAAATTAATATGTATACAAAGTGTATATGCAACAATAATAAGAACCCTACAATAGTGATGCTTTTTGTGCAAGCATTATCCATTTTTATGCACATATTTTTCAAACATTTGTAAGAAAGAAGTAAAGATTGATTTCGGTATTGCTAATCGAAATCGCTCATTTTCATTAAAAAAAAGATAATTGACAATTTTATTGAGCTCGAGGCCAGTTTACAGAAGATTTTATTTGGAAAAACAAAAACAGTTTTTTAAATGGTATACGCAAACGTCAAGTTGTATAGTTGTGATTTCACTGTGCTACTTTTTTCTTATTGAAATTTCATTATTTCTTTTTATATAAATAAATAATTTAGTGATAAAAGTTTTGGAGATTTATCTGTGCGCATTTAAAGCTAAGTATAATATTTGTTGAGCATTTTTTGCATTGATTTTATTACACTTTGAATCAGTTTTCAATTGCCGAGTCAATAGTTGATTTGCATTGTTAATGTTTCTTATTTACATTGTTTTTGCTTCTTTTTTTGCTTTAAACTTTGTGTATTTGTTTAAGTTTGAGCGCATTTTATTTTCTCTTCTTTGATTGTCATTCTTTAAACAGATGTTTGCGTTTAGTTTTTTAGGTGTCTATTACTGTGCATCTAAAACTGTTCGTTGCATAAATAGCTCTCGAACCTTAAATAATTATAAAACTTGCCCTACCTTACAAATTGCTTTCTTCTTTGATTTATTAATACAATTTTAGCTTTTACTCATATTGACTTTTACGGTTTAAATTATGTCTTGCATTTTTGACAACTGCAAAAATAAAAGCGATAATGAGCAACGCTCTGTTGCATGCTGGTTGTGCGATGGGATTGCTCATATAAAATGTGCCGGATTGACTGGTAGAGTCCTAAACTTAATAAATGAAGGAAGAGGTGTTCGTTGGTCTTGTTTAAAATGCACATCAACTGAGATTGAACTTTTCGAATTTTTTAGAGAAACCAGAAAGGAATTTTTCGAAATCGGCAAAGACCTTCGGGCACTTAATGATAAATTTAAACGTTATGAAAACGTGTTTAAATCATTTAAGTGCCTAGATAAACAAACTTCGCAACCTGTAAGAGAGACCAAACGCAAACGGACACACAGACCACCCAAGGAAAGTATTGTGGCTCCTCTTACATTACTTCAAAAAAATATTGTGCCTCAACCCCAACAAATTGAGCTAATTAATCTTTTGTCTCCTGTCCCTCCGCCTAAGGGCCCGTCTTCTTCAACTTCATCAAGAGCTATCTGCATTCGCGCTTCTTCCTCTAATAAAAGCAATTCTGATCATGAGAACTTACAGGCATCTTCATATGAGGTGGGTCCATCACCGCCTCAATCGCTTCCACCATCCCAATATGCTCCTATTGTTGCAAAAACTGTAGCACTATTGGATAAGGCTGACTGCTCTGCAAAGAAGCTGGTTGTGGTTACTTTGAGAAAATCGATTTTTGTTTCTAGATTTGCTAGGGACACTTCTTCTGATGATATAGAGTTTTACATTTCATCAAAAATTAAGACTTGTAACTTAGCAATCCGAAAATTTAACTTTAAATACCAACGTATCGTATCATCCATTAAAATTGCTGTGGCACCTGAAGTTTTTGATACTTTGCTTAACAATTCTGTTTGGCCAAACAGGGCATTTGTTCGCGAGTTTGAATACAAGCCACATAAAAATACAAATTTTTTTTTTTTTTTTAACTGTTACTTTTATATATTGAATCTGCTCAACTAAGGAGCCTAACAACAAGTTTGCAAATCTTATTCTAATCACATAATTTACATCCCATAGTCGGGATGAGAATTTTTATTAACTGGCCCTAAGAAATATTACGACTGGGCTGGAAAGTCATTCCTACGTGATCTTGAGTTCCTGTTTACATGCAATAGATTTCTTGCTAACTGATTAGGGTGCGCTAAAAGCTTCGATGCATATTTCGCCTTTCGCTGTTCTATTTCAGTTCGTACTTCCGGGATTCTCAAGTCGTGGTCGATATTCTCGTTTCGGATATACCATGGTGCTCCGGTTATTGTTCGAAGGATTTTAGATTGCGCACGATGAAGGATTTCGATGTTGCTGCTACTCGCGTTGCCCCATAACTCACATCCATAGGTCCAAATGGGTTTTAGAACCGTGTTGTATATAGTAACTTTATACTCCAGGCTCAGGGGTGAGCGAGAGTTAATAAGCCAGTGTAGAGAACTGGTCTTCAACTTAAGATGAGTCCGTTTAGCCTCTATGTGGTTGCGCCAAGTAAGTCGCCTATCCAGGTGGACCCCTAGGTATGTGACATTATTGCTTTGTGGTATTTGAACGTTGTTCAAAGTCAAGGGCGGACAATTTTTCTTATTTAGTGTAAATGTAACTTGCTTAGATTTTTGTTCGTTGACCTTTATACGCCAGTTCGCCAGGTACTCCAGCTTCTATTAGATGAGCTTCAGTGATGGCAGTGTTACATCGAACTGTGAAATAAAAATAAATTAAATAACTTAGCTTCAATTCCTAATCGTGACACTGAGCCAAAAAACTAACGTTAGAGGTTTAAATACTAAATTGAACGATTTATATTTAAAAGGCTTATACTGTAACTATAACGTAATTTGCTTTACTAAAACCTGGCTTAAACCACATATATTTAATTCAGAGATCCTTCCTAATCAATATCAAATTTATAGAAATTACCGTAAGGACATAATCGGTGGGGGTGTTCTTTTTGCAGTTCATTCTGCAATACCATCGGAAGATGTAAATATTCCCTCATCGAGTCAATGAAATTAAAAGCAATACGAGTTATGGTAGGAAACGGTTTCTTTTATTTAGCCCTCCTAACTCTGACTTATCGGTATATTCTCAACATATTGCGTTACTTAGATCCTTAAGTTCAATGATTACTGCACATGACTCGATGATTGTACTTGGTGACTTCGATATGCCAGGCATATCATGGACTCTTATAGACGACTTTATCGTTCCAATATCATCAAAGGATAGATACAATGTATTCTTAGAAGATATGGCTGAGCTCTGTCTAAATCAGATCAATTTAACTCCAAACAATTTTGGAACCATTCTGGATCTTGTTTTTGTTGATGACGTATCTAAGTCATCTATGAAGAGTTGCGAACCCTTGGTTATGCCAGAGGACTCTTATCACGCTGCTGTTGAGGTAAATTACGAAGTTATTGTTGATATAGGAAATAATGTAGATAAATCAAGTAGCTCAAACGCTCGGTTTATTTTCGCGAAAGCCAATTTGAAGAAATTAGATCGAGAATTATCAAAATTATCATGGCCGACGTATAAAGATGATGTTGAACGTTGCGCCCAGCATTTTAATAACCCTATATTTAACTTATTTCAAAAGTTTGTACCAAAATGGGTGTGCGTACAAAAGGAGCAATCACAACCTTGATTTACTAAAGAATTAAAAAATTTAAAAAATAAAAAGTTTGCACACTAACTATATTAAATACTCAGTTATCCGACACGCTTATTTTGAATTAAATAAAAAATGCTACAGATCTTATTTGTGCAAAGTTAAAAGGAATTTAATAAAAAACCCTGAATCATTTTATGAATTCGTTAACTCTAAGCGCAGAGTGACTAGTTTTTTGTCTGCTATGAAATATCAAAATACCGTGTCTTGTGACTTCCAATCAATTTCCAACATGTTTGCCCAATTCTTCAGGTCAAATTACTTCATTAACTCGCCTCTGACCAAACCTTATCCATATAAACTCTGTTCCTTTTGCTATCATTCCGCAGATATCTTCCAAGTAAGTATTTTATTATTTAAGTAACTTAAAAAAATCATTTAAGGCTGGCCCGATTCGATCCCGACGTGTTTCCTCAAGAAATGTGCTAAATATATTAATGAACCCTTAACTAATTTATTTAATATTTCTCTTTAGCTTGGAATTTTCCCTTCAGCTTGGAAACAATCAATCATTATACCCCTTTATAATACCGGAAGAAGGTCCTCTATAGAAAATTATCGCGGTATAGCTAAGCTTTCTGCTATTCCTAAATTTTTCGAAGCTATTGTTGTTGACCATTTAACGTATTCCATATCCTCTACAATTTCTAGCACACAACACGGGTTCTCTAAGGGAAAATCTACCGTTACAAACTTGCTTGAGTTCACAACTCATGTTTCAAATGGATTTAGAGAATTTATGCACACTGTTGTTATATACACTGCGGCCGTGATCCGCCCCATTTAACCTATTTTAATGGTAAAAAATTTTTTGGTGCAAATTAATAGGGTGGTGATAGGAAGGGGTAAAGGGGGAAATTTTAATATTTTTAGAAGCTGATATTTTACACACTATTGTTCCGATTTCCAAAATTGGTATGGTTAGAAAGGTAACTAAAAGACCTTTTATTTGATATGTATATTTGAATACAAATTATGTATGTGGCAACACGCCTGCAGCGATATGTACCAATGCAACCCAGCGTGGGATAAACTGCTAAAAATAAAAAATCTGGCATTACATTTTTTTCGATATATCTCGTGGTGACAAGTCCACATGCCTATCTTCAACTAATTAAATTAACCGGTATCATCTTTTGTAAGAATTTCGAACGTTAAAATAATAAGGAGTAAAATGAATTGCATTTCTTTTTTATTGTTATATTTTTCTCGTGTTTAAGACTAAATGTATCGTTTGAAGAATACCAAATGTATATACTTTGAGAAAAATAAAAAAAACTTAAATAATGCACATTTTTTTAATAAAAATTATATTTTTCTTTTGCGCCAAGTTGCACTTTGGCAACGACGATTTGAAGGACACTGCTTTTTCTGGTTTTTTTCCACACCGTTATGCGAAGAACAACAGTTTGCACATGACTAATTAAAATGAAAAGTGAGCAATTTTGAGAACACGAATTTCCCGCAAGGGTTGCTAATGTTAAAGCGAATTAAAAACTTTTGCATCGTTTATATTTACGTAAATTAGTATACGTTTTATTAATTCGTATGTTACAATTAAAAGTGGTTTTAAATAAAAAAATTTGCCCGCTCTTTAGCTTGCGTGCCAGCTGTCGTCTCTCTAACAACGACCAAAAAACCTCCGCTCTCCAGAAATATGATCACAAAACGAACCGTCAAAATGTCAACGACTAGTGGGGCTGCCACAGGGCGGCAAAATAATGAAAAAAAGGCTAATCACACATATTGCGCGGAGAAAAGTTAAAATCGAAAAAGATCCACTTTAACAAGTAAGAAAAGCTAAATTCGGGCGAAACCGATAATGATAATGATAATGCGAATGATAATGGTAATGATAATGTA
>OZ020604.1:108054684-108059684 GCA_963971545.1 Philophylla caesio
TGATGATAACAATAATAATAATAATACCAACGGTTTTATCCCTCCATATCTGCCAGACCGACGCGAGGGGCACATCCGCATGACAAACGGATATATAAATATTTTATTTTTGATGTGTAAACATCTAAAGCCGCGGTAGGGCAAATCTCTTACGCTAATACTACCATAAAAACTCCATATAAAAAAAAGTAAGACGTTTTTGATTGGTCAAGAACGACTCTGTGTGAAAATGCGTGTGCCGTCTGACGTATGTGTTAGTATTATATTGACCCAGAAAGCAAAATCAATTATCTTTGTGTTGCATGCAATTAGGCGCATAATTTTTATAAACTATGCGGCTTAAAGCATAGGGTGTTCTCTAAATGTATATTGACACAGCTTAATCGGTTTGCTGGTGCACGGGAATTAGGAAACAATTTTCAGTGGCATTCACTTACCTTGGGTGGAGATTTTAATTTTAATTTCGCGGAAACAGAAGCGGTACCACTCAATAAATTTTTGTTTGATGCATTCTTTCTATTGTTCATAGTTTTATACTTAAGCACCAAAAAAATTCATTTCTCCTTGAAAAATTGCAAATTGCTCATTATTCTCTTCCCACTATTCTCCCCCTATTATTTGTTTATTATTACTCAAGATATTTCATCCGCAACGGGATTGCGCAATCTTGTATTCTATCATTCTTGGTTTAATGGAACAAAAAACCTGTTTGATTTGTCCGAACATACACCTGTCCACTTGACAGCTTTGCCAGATAGAAATGCAGTGAAGAGAATAATGCACGAGTTAATGCCAATAAAGGCTGTTAATGCAGATAAGCTCCCATGTCTGTCTTGGGTATTATCTACGTTCTTTGGTATTGACACAAAAAGCAAAATTAATTATATTTAATCTGGAGCACCCTGTACCTTTGAGTTGCATGCAATTAGGTGCAAATTTTTACAAACTGTGTGCAAAGAACGTACATTATCTACGTTCTTTGCTGAGTGAATTAGAGCACAGCGTGTTCTCTAAATTTTGATTGAAATTCCCTTATTCGCTTTGCGTTGGTACTACTTTTGAACAGCTGATCGCTTTGTGTTTCTACAACTCAGCTGATTGGTGTTCTTTAAAACAATAAATTAAACGTTTAAACTAGAGGTATATAACCGAAATGCAGGTAATATTCATGTTTCTAAATAAATTACGGGTCAAATACTAATATTAATTATTATTGTAGAGAACATCGCAATCATTAAGAAGATCAAGAAACGCTGGATATCAACGTGCCTACCGAGAACGTCAACGCCAAAAAGAAATTAATAGGCTACGTGGACATTTACAGCAACAACAACATTTACAACAGCAACAACAACCAAATTACCAAAACATTGAATTGCAATATGAGCATTATCTTAACCATGTTAATGCGCATAAACAATTTAAATTAAAAATGATCGACAACGACTTTGGATACGGTGTACGTTTCTTATTTTAGCTATCATAAGCCTATTTTAACTATTGCAACATAAATAATAAAATAAATTAAATTTTAAAAATTAAACAAGATAAATATGTATGATTGACTTAACCCTTGAATGCCCATGATACCTTTAAAGATACAACCATTATTAAGGAGATTGTAAAGTATTATATATGGGTTAATATTTCTAAATACTGCAAATTTAACAGTTTACACATCTACCTTGAGTTCAAACACTCACATCTTTTTTTTTTCATATATCTTGCGCCGAGTCATAAAAGGCAGAGGATTGTTAACTGTCGAGATCTAAAACGGTTCAGCTGCAGAACAAATGCTCAGCAGCTGATCGAATAGTAATATATATGTATTTATGTATGTATCAATTATTGAGAATATTAAGTATAATTTTCTTTATGTAAAAAGTGAGTCTGAAATATTAAAAGAACCGGAGTGAGTGTTAAAATCCTAACACAAACTACGGAGTGGCTCATTTAACTCAAAATTACGTTTACAGGCTTCAGAAAGAGAGGCGGGAAATGTCTTGAGATTCTGGAGGGAACGTTTAGTTTTATTTCGCCAAGAAGAAACGGGCTAGAGATCAAGCCTGTCAGTAACTTGACCAAAAATACAATGCCTAGCATTTCTCTGCGACTAGCAAGTGTAGGAAGATTAATGAGGTTTAATCGACTTATATATGGCGGCAGGTTGTAGTGGGAATCCCAACGAAAATTTCTTAAAGCAAAAAGTCGTAATTGTTTTTGAATTGACTCTATTCGGTCGGAATGAACTTGATAGCGCGGGTTCCAAACAACATATCCATATTCCAGTATGGGCCTCACTAACGTTGTGAACAGAGCCTTCGTGATGTAAGGGTCGTTGAATTCTTTTGACCACCGTTTTACAAATGCAAAAACACCCTTGGCTTTGTTAACTGTAACATTTATGTGAAGATTAAAATTAAATTTCGGGTCCATTGTAATTCCAAGATCAACAAAGTTAAACACTTGTTCGAGGTTATGGTTACATACATATGCCATAAGAAGGTGGTTGAACTGCTCTGCGAGAAAAGCACATTACTTTAAATATTTTAAGGTTTAGTGGCATGTAATTTATTTCTCACCAGTTAGTCATGCTATTTAAATCCGCTTGTAGTAAGGACCTTTCCTCAACAGAATGATACGATCTAAAAAGCTTTACATCATCAGCATACAATAAAATTTTTGAATAATTTATTACAGAAGGTAAGTCATTTATAAAAAGTAAAAACAAAATCGGACCAAGGTGACTTCCTTGCGGGACCCCTGATGAAACATGAATAATGTTTGAGGAACTATTTTTAAAAAGAACTCGTTGTGTTCTGTCAATGAGGTAAGAAGACATCCAACGAAGGAGGACATCGAGTTTATGGATCAGTAAAGAGTGACTTACTCTGTCGAATGCTTTACTAAAATCAGTGTATATAACATCAGTGTGCATAAATTCTCTGAATCCATTTGAAACATAAGTTGTGAACTCAAGCAAATTTGTAACGGCCGATTTAACCTTAGAGAACCCGTGTTGTGTGCTAGAAATTGTAGGGGATATGGAATACGGTAAATGATCAACCACAATAGCTTCGAATAATGAATGATTATTTCCAAGCTGAAGGGAAAATCCCAAGCTTGAGAGAAAGATTAAATAAATTAGTTAAGGGATCATAAATATGTTTAGCACTGTTTTTGAGGAAACACGTCGGGATCGTATCGGGACCAGCCTTAAATGAGTCTTTTAAGTTACTCATATAATAAAATACTTTCTCGGAAGATATCTGAGAGATAATAGCAGAATTAAAGGAACAGAGTTTATATGGATAAGGTTTGCTCAGAGGCGAGTTAATGGAGTAATTTGACCTGAAGAATTGGGCAAACATGTTGGAAATTGATTGGAAGTAACAAGACACGGTATTTTGATATTTTATAGCAGACGGAAAATTAGTCATTCTGCACTTAGAGTTAACGAAATCATAAAATGATTCCTTTTAACTTTGCACAAATAAGATCAGTAGCATTTTTTAATTAATTCAAAATAAGCGTGTCGGATAACTGAGTATTTAATATTGTTAGTGTGCAAACCTGTTTTTTTGTACAATTTAAAAGATCGCATTTTAATATTTTTAAAATTTTTAAGTTCTTTAGTAAACCAAGGTTGTGATTGCTCCTTCTGTACGCATAACATTAATCTTGTTATTATTGTTTTATATTTTTGCTTAGTTTAACCCTCTTGTTAATCTTATTTTGCACATTGAATTGCTTTTTTATCTATTGGCAACCCTCTAATGTAAAACTGGATATCATTGTTATAAAATCTCGCGCAATAAAAAAAAACTTTTTCTGAATCTTAATAACACAGTACAACATTTTTCAGTTCATTGATTGCCAACTCAATTCTGAGAACTGTATGTGAAATTAGACCCAAAAAGAATAATTTCTGCATCATTCGTTTTGTCTTCTTACCTGCCAAAATATTTTTAATATCGATTTGAAGTTAGTACTATCGTAAAGGGGAATTTATCACGTTTTAGGCCCTGTTGTTTAACATAGCTCGACGATAATGATAATGATAATGATAATGATAATGATAATGATAATGATAATGATAATGATAATGATAATGATAATGGTATTGATAATGATAATGATAATGATAATGATAATGATAATGATAATGATAATGATAATGACAATGATAATGATAATGATAATGATAATGATAATGAAAATGAAAATGATGATAATGATAATGAGAATGATAATGATAATGATAATGATAATGATAATGATAATGATAATGATAATGATAATGATAATGATAATGATAATGATAATGATAATGATAATGATAATGATAATGATAATGATAATGATAATGATAATGATAATGATAATGATAATGATAATGATAATGATAATGATAATGATAATGATAATGATAATGATAATGCTAATGATAATGAAAATAATAATGATAATCAAATTGATAATGATAATGATAGTTATAATGATAATGATAATAATAATAATAATGATAATGATAATGATAATGATAATGATAATGCTAATGATAATGATATTGATAATGATAATGAAAATTATAATGATAATGATAATGATAGTTATAATGATAATGATAATGATAATTATAATGATAATTATAATGATAATGATAATGCTAATGATAATGATAATGATAATGATAATGATAATGATAATGATAATGATAATGATAATGATAATGATAATGATAATGATAATGATAATGATAATGATATTGATAATGATAATGATAATGATAATGATAATGATAATGATAATGATAATGATAATGATAATGATAATGATAATGATAATGATAATGCTAATGATAATGAAAATAATAATGATAATCAAATTGATAATGATAATGATAGTTATAATGATAATGATAATAATAATAATAATGATAATGATAATGATAATGATAATGATAATGCTAATGATAATGATATTGATAATGATAATGA